>JAIUJO010001349.1:0-61754 GCA_023846275.1 Vanilla planifolia
TAATATGAACAAATATTTTGAATAGTTATTTGCGTAGTTCGATGATCAACGATCATTAATACAATATTTGTATGTTTTGAGTTCTCTATTACTTTGTGATTTTTTGTACAATATCTTTTATGTCGTTGTTACTAAATTGACGTCCCTCCCAATTATTGCTTCTAGAAGAAATTCTCAAATTGTTAACCCAATATTTCTTCGCGTGGCTTTGATGTCGACATAAATTGCTTTATGTCACCGTAGTTATGGCGTAGGATCCACAAGAAGATATGCGCATCATTGGCTAATATGTCTTTTTTTAATTACGAAACAAAAATGATAATAATTTAATATCGATTTCAACGATTATTGTCGTAAACTTTTAAAGAAATTTATAAAATAAATATAGATTAATATGTGTATATTAAGTTGTCGATGAAATGAATTTAGTATAAATTAATATTTGTAATAGAATTATAAAAAATGAATTTTGTCATAGTTTAATAAGTTAATTTAAGTGAGATATTAGTGAGTGTTATTTTTATTTATTGATATCTTCCTATATTGTGAGCCTGTAATCCTAGTTAACTCATCGAATTTATATCAGATATTATAAATTCGTTGTGGACCGTCTTACAATTGAAAATTTTGTTTTTTTTTACCGATTTACTATACGTATATTTATATATATCATTCATAATAAATCGTTAAATTTTAATTTTTACTTTTAGGATGAGAAATTAATAAATATATTAAATTACGTTTGTTAAAAAAATTTAACTCTTTGATTTTATATAATTAATTAAGAGATCACATTTGGATATTTTATATTCTTTTCTAAATCTTCTAAATTAATTTATTATATATGATAAGCAAATTAAATTTTGGAATTTAAAATAAAAAAATATAGCTAATAAATAACTGTAATAGTTTTATGTAGTTTCGAAATAATATATTTTAAAAAATAATAATATTTTATGTTTAAAAGTTTTATAAGAAATTACGTTTTATTTTGTTTTGAATATTTCTCCAATAAAAAAAATTTGATTATATCCTAGATATTTAAAAAATAAAAACGGGGAAATAATCTACGTTAATCACGAACCAAATAAAGAAATGTCGCATAATTGGCGCTTTCGTATTTTAGCGGGTGTCCGCATAATACTTCTATGCGACAACGTAAACCCGTACGAGCCTTCGATTCGGCGATTTCGCAGGAAAACCGTGAGTGTTAGCTCACGGATTTTGGCCATTTTCTGCGTCCGCATAATTTGTTTGATGCGGAAGGTCCTATAGTTTCAGTGGATTGTTATTGTGCGGGACGAAAAGAAGGGGGAAGAAAAAAACAAGCGCATTATCAAACAGAGTTCCTTTTTTTTTTTTTTTTTTTTTTTTTTTTTTTTCTTTTTTCCAAAGTTCGGAAAAAAAAGTTACATTACGCGGTCAGTTTTAAAAGATATTTTAAAATAAATATAAACTATTCATTATATAAATTTAATGTTTTGGGTTTTATGTAAACATCCATATTAAATCATGAATCTCTTTATTAAAACTATTAAGTTATTTATTAATAAAGAATAATTATAGGAGTTTAAAAACATTTATTACGTTTAAATACAATAATCGTATATTAATCAAACTTTAATTTCGTAAAAACAAAGATTTTAAGTTATTTTGTGTCATATTTTATTTTATTCTAATATATGTGAGCAAAAAAAAAAAAATATATATATATATATATATATATTTTACGAAAAAATCGAAATGCTAAAAATGTGTAATATGAACAAATATTTTGAATAGTTATTTGCGTAGTTCGATGATCAACGATCATTAATACAATATTTGTATGTTTTGAGTTCTCTATTACTTTGTGATTTTTTGTACAATATCTTTTATGTCGTTGTTACTAAATTGACGTCCCTCCCAATTATTGCTTCTAGAAGAAATTCTCAAATTGTTAACCCAATATTTCTTCGCGTGGCTTTGATGTCGACATAAATTGCTTTATGTCACCGTAGTTATGGCGTAGGATCCACAAGAAGATATGCGCATCATTGGCTAATATGTCTTTTTTTAATTACGAAACAAAAAATGATAATAATTTAATATCGATTTCAACGATTATTGTCGTAAACTTTTAAAGAAATTTATAAAATAAATATAGATTAATATGTGTATATTAAGTTGTCGATGAAATGAATTTAGTATAAATTAATATTTGTAATAGAATTATAAAAAATGAATTTTGTCATAGTTTAATAAGTTAATTTAAGTGAGATATTAGTGAGTGTTATTTTTATTTATTGATATCTTCCTATATTGTGAGCCTGTAATCCTAGTTAACTCATCGAATTTATATCAGATATTATAAATTCGTTGTGGACCGTCTTACAATTGAAAATTTTGTTTTTTTTTACCGATTTACTATACGTATATTTATATATATCATTCATAATAAATCGTTAAATTTTAATTTTTACTTTTAGGATGAGAAATTAATAAATATATTAAATTACGTTTGTTAAAAAAATTTAACTCTTTGATTTTATATAATTAATTAAGAGATCACATTTGGATATTTTATATTCTTTTCTAAATCTTCTAAATTAATTTATTATATATGATAAGCAAATTAAATTTTGGAATTTAAAATAAAAAAATATAGCTAATAAATAACTGTAATAGTTTTATGTAGTTTCGAAATAATATATTTTAAAAAATAATAATATTTTATGTTTAAAAGTTTTATAAGAAATTACGTTTTATTTTGTTTTGAATATTTCTCCAATAAAAAAAATTTGATTATATCCTAGATATTTAAAAAATAAAAACGGGGAAATAATCTACGTTAATCACGAACCAAATAAAGAAATGTCGCATAATTGGCGCTTTCGTATTTTAGCGGGTGTCCGCATAATACTTCTATGCGACAACGTAAACCCGTACGAGCCTTCGATTCGGCGATTTCGCAGGAAAACCGTGAGTGTTAGCTCACGGATTTTGGCCATTTTCTGCGTCCGCATAATTTGTTTGATGCGGAAGGTCCTATAGTTTCAGTGGATTGTTATTGTGCGGGACGAAAAGAAGGGGGAAGAAAAAAACAAGCGCATTATCAAACAGAGTTCCTTTTTTTTTTTTTTTTTTTTTTTTTTTTTTCTTTTTTCCAAAGTTCGGAAAAAAAAGTTACATTACGCGGTCAGTTTTAAAAGATATTTTAAAATAAATATAAACTATTCATTATATAAATTTAATGTTTTGGGTTTTATGTAAACATCCATATTAAATCATGAATCTCTTTATTAAAACTATTAAGTTATTTATTAATAAAGAATAATTATAGGAGTTTAAAAACATTTATTACGTTTAAATACAATAATCGTATATTAATCAAACTTTAATTTCGTAAAAACAAAGATTTTAAGTTATTTTGTGTCATATTTTATTTTATTCTAATATATGTGAGCAAAAAAAAAAATATATATATATATATATATATATATTTTACGAAAAAATCGAAATGCTAAAAATGTGTAATATGAACAAATATTTTGAATAGTTATTTGCGTAGTTCGATGATCAACGATCATTAATACAATATTTGTATGTTTTGAGTTCTCTATTACTTTGTGATTTTTTGTACAATATCTTTTATGTCGTTGTTACTAAATTGACGTCCCTCCCAATTATTGCTTCTAGAAGAAATTCTCAAATTGTTAACCCAATATTTCTTCGCGTGGCTTTGATGTCGACATAAATTGCTTTATGTCACCGTAGTTATGGCGTAGGATCCACAAGAAGATATGCGCATCATTGGCTAATATGTCTTTTTTTAATTACGAAACAAAAAATGATAATAATTTAATATCGATTTCAACGATTATTGTCGTAAACTTTTAAAGAAATTTATAAAATAAATATAGATTAATATGTGTATATTAAGTTGTCGATGAAATGAATTTAGTATAAATTAATATTTGTAATAGAATTATAAAAAATGAATTTTGTCATAGTTTAATAAGTTAATTTAAGTGAGATATTAGTGAGTGTTATTTTTATTTTTTGATATCTTCCTATATTGTGAGCCTGTAATCCTAGTTAACTCATCGAATTTATATCAGATATTATAAATTCGTTGTGGACCGTCTTACAATTGAAAATTTTGTTTTTTTTTACCGATTTACTATACGTATATTTATATATATCATTCATAATAAATCGTTAAATTTTAATTTTTACTTTTAGGATGAGAAATTAATAAATATATTAAATTACGTTTGTTAAAAAAATTTAACTCTTTGATTTTATATAATTAATTAAGAGATCACATTTGGATATTTTATATTCTTTTCTAAATCTTCTAAATTAATTTATTATATATGATAAGCAAATTAAATTTTGGAATTTAAAATAAAAAAATATAGCTAATAAATAACTGTAATAGTTTTATGTAGTTTCGAAATAATATATTTTAAAAAATAATAATATTTTATGTTTAAAAGTTTTATAAGAAATTACGTTTTATTTTGTTTTGAATATTTCTCCAATAAAAAAAATTTGATTATATCCTAGATATTTAAAAAATAAAAACGGGGAAATAATCTACGTTAATCACGAACCAAATAAAGAAATGTCGCATAATTGGCGCTTTCGTATTTTAGCGGGTGTCCGCATAATACTTCTATGCGACAACGTAAACCCGTACGAGCCTTCGATTCGGCGATTTCGCAGGAAAACCGTGAGTGTTAGCTCACGGATTTTGGCCATTTTCTGCGTCCGCATAATTTGTTTGATGCGGAAGGTCCTATAGTTTCAGTGGATTGTTATTGTGCGGGACGAAAAGAAGGGGGAAGAAAAAAACAAGCGCATTATCAAACAGAGTTCCTTTTTTTTTTTTTTTTTTTTTTTTTTTTTCTTTTTTCCAAAGTTCGGAAAAAAAAGTTACATTACGCGGTCAGTTTTAAAAGATATTTTAAAATAAATATAAACTATTCATTATATAAATTTAATGTTTTGGGTTTTATGTAAACATCCATATTAAATCATGAATCTCTTTATTAAAACTATTAAGTTATTTATTAATAAAGAATAATTATAGGAGTTTAAAAACATTTATTACGTTTAAATACAATAATCGTATATTAATCAAACTTTAATTTCGTAAAAACAAAGATTTTAAGTTATTTTGTGTCATATTTTATTTTATTCTAATATATGTGAGCAAAAAAAAAAAATATATATATATATATATATATATATTTTACGAAAAAATCGAAATGCTAAAAATGTGTAATATGAACAAATATTTTGAATAGTTATTTGCGTAGTTCGATGATCAACGATCATTAATACAATATTTGTATGTTTTGAGTTCTCTATTACTTTGTGATTTTTTGTACAATATCTTTTATGTCGTTGTTACTAAATTGACGTCCCTCCCAATTATTGCTTCTAGAAGAAATTCTCAAATTGTTAACCCAATATTTCTTCGCGTGGCTTTGATGTCGACATAAATTGCTTTATGTCACCGTAGTTATGGCGTAGGATCCACAAGAAGATATGCGCATCATTGGCTAATATGTCTTTTTTTAATTACGAAACAAAAAATGATAATAATTTAATATCGATTTCAACGATTATTGTCGTAAACTTTTAAAGAAATTTATAAAATAAATATAGATTAATATGTGTATATTAAGTTGTCGATGAAATGAATTTAGTATAAATTAATATTTGTAATAGAATTATAAAAAATGAATTTTGTCATAGTTTAATAAGTTAATTTAAGTGAGATATTAGTGAGTGTTATTTTTATTTATTGATATCTTCCTATATTGTGAGCCTGTAATCCTAGTTAACTCATCGAATTTATATCAGATATTATAAATTCGTTGTGGACCGTCTTACAATTGAAAATTTTGTTTTTTTTTACCGATTTACTATACGTATATTTATATATATCATTCATAATAAATCGTTAAATTTTAATTTTTACTTTTAGGATGAGAAATTAATAAATATATTAAATTACGTTTGTTAAAAAAATTTAACTCTTTGATTTTATATAATTAATTAAGAGATCACATTTGGATATTTTATATTCTTTTCTAAATCTTCTAAATTAATTTATTATATATGATAAGCAAATTAAATTTTGGAATTTAAAATAAAAAAATATAGCTAATAAATAACTGTAATAGTTTTATGTAGTTTCGAAATAATATATTTTAAAAAATAATAATATTTTATGTTTAAAAGTTTTATAAGAAATTACGTTTTATTTTGTTTTGAATATTTCTCCAATAAAAAAAATTTGATTATATCCTAGATATTTAAAAAATAAAAACGGGGAAATAATCTACGTTAATCACGAACCAAATAAAGAAATGTCGCATAATTGGCGCTTTCGTATTTTAGCGGGTGTCCGCATAATACTTCTATGCGACAACGTAAACCCGTACGAGCCTTCGATTCGGCGATTTCGCAGGAAAACCGTGAGTGTTAGCTCACGGATTTTGGCCATTTTCTGCGTCCGCATAATTTGTTTTATGCGGAAGGTCCTATAGTTTCAGTGGATTGTTATTGTGCGGGACGAAAAGAAGGGGGAAGAAAAAAACAAGCGCATTATCAAACAGAGTTCCTTTTTTTTTTTTTTTTTTTTTTTTTTTTTCTTTTTTCCAAAGTTCGGAAAAAAAAGTTACATTACGCGGTCAGTTTTAAAAGATATTTTAAAATAAATATAAACTATTCATTATATAAATTTAATGTTTTGGGTTTTATGTAAACATCCATATTAAATCATGAATCTCTTTATTAAAACTATTAAGTTATTTATTAATAAAGAATAATTATAGGAGTTTAAAAACATTTATTACGTTTAAATACAATAATCGTATATTAATCAAACTTTAATTTCGTAAAAACAAAGATTTTAAGTTATTTTGTGTCATATTTTATTTTATTCTAATATATGTGAGCAAAAAAAAATATATATATATATATATATATATATATTTTACGAAAAAATCGAAATGCTAAAAATGTGTAATATGAACAAATATTTTGAATAGTTATTTGCGTAGTTCGATGATCAACGATCATTAATACAATATTTGTATGTTTTGAGTTCTCTATTACTTTGTGATTTTTTGTACAATATCTTTTATGTCGTTGTTACTAAATTGACGTCCCTCCCAATTATTGCTTCTAGAAGAAATTCTCAAATTGTTAACCCAATATTTCTTCGCGTGGCTTTGATGTCGACATAAATTGCTTTATGTCACCGTAGTTATGGCGTAGGATCCACAAGAAGATATGCGCATCATTGGCTAATATGTCTTTTTTTAATTACGAAACAAAAAATGATAATAATTTAATATCGATTTCAACGATTATTGTCGTAAACTTTTAAAGAAATTTATAAAATAAATATAGATTAATATGTGTATATTAAGTTGTCGATGAAATGAATTTAGTATAAATTAATATTTGTAATAGAATTATAAAAAATGAATTTTGTCATAGTTTAATAAGTTAATTTAAGTGAGATATTAGTGAGTGTTATTTTTATTTTTTGATATCTTCCTATATTGTGAGCCTGTAATCCTAGTTAACTCATCGAATTTATATCAGATATTATAAATTCGTTGTGGACCGTCTTACAATTGAAAATTTTGTTTTTTTTTACCGATTTACTATACGTATATTTATATATATCATTCATAATAAATCGTTAAATTTTAATTTTTACTTTTAGGATGAGAAATTAATAAATATATTAAATTACGTTTGTTAAAAAAATTTAACTCTTTGATTTTATATAATTAATTAAGAGATCACATTTGGATATTTTATATTCTTTTCTAAATCTTCTAAATTAATTTATTATATATGATAAGCAAATTAAATTTTGGAATTTAAAATAAAAAAATATAGCTAATAAATAACTGTAATAGTTTTATGTAGTTTCGAAATAATATATTTTAAAAAATAATAATATTTTATGTTTAAAAGTTTTATAAGAAATTACGTTTTATTTTGTTTTGAATATTTCTCCAATAAAAAAAATTTGATTATATCCTAGATATTTAAAAAATAAAAACGGGGAAATAATCTACGTTAATCACGAACCAAATAAAGAAATGTCGCATAATTGGCGCTTTCGTATTTTAGCGGGTGTCCGCATAATACTTCTATGCGACAACGTAAACCCGTACGAGCCTTCGATTCGGCGATTTCGCAGGAAAACCGTGAGTGTTAGCTCACGGATTTTGGCCATTTTCTGCGTCCGCATAATTTGTTTGATGCGGAAGGTCCTATAGTTTCAGTGGATTGTTATTGTGCGGGACGAAAAGAAGGGGGAAGAAAAAAACAAGCGCATTATCAAACAGAGTTCCTTTTTTTTTTTTTTTTTTTTTTTTTTTTTTTTCTTTTTTCCAAAGTTCGGAAAAAAAAGTTACATTACGCGGTCAGTTTTAAAAGATATTTTAAAATAAATATAAACTATTCATTATATAAATTTAATGTTTTGGGTTTTATGTAAACATCCATATTAAATCATGAATCTCTTTATTAAAACTATTAAGTTATTTATTAATAAAGAATAATTATAGGAGTTTAAAAACATTTATTACGTTTAAATACAATAATCGTATATTAATCAAACTTTAATTTCGTAAAAACAAAGATTTTAAGTTATTTTGTGTCATATTTTATTTTATTCTAATATATGTGAGCAAAAAAAAAATATATATATATATATATATATATATTTTACGAAAAAATCGAAATGCTAAAAATGTGTAATATGAACAAATATTTTGAATAGTTATTTGCGTAGTTCGATGATCAACGATCATTAATACAATATTTGTATGTTTTGAGTTCTCTATTACTTTGTGATTTTTTGTACAATATCTTTTATGTCGTTGTTACTAAATTGACGTCCCTCCCAATTATTGCTTCTAGAAGAAATTCTCAAATTGTTAACCCAATATTTCTTCGCGTGGCTTTGATGTCGACATAAATTGCTTTATGTCACCGTAGTTATGGCGTAGGATCCACAAGAAGATATGCGCATCATTGGCTAATATGTCTTTTTTTAATTACGAAACAAAAAATGATAATAATTTAATATCGATTTCAACGATTATTGTCGTAAACTTTTAAAGAAATTTATAAAATAAATATAGATTAATATGTGTATATTAAGTTGTCGATGAAATGAATTTAGTATAAATTAATATTTGTAATAGAATTATAAAAAATGAATTTTGTCATAGTTTAATAAGTTAATTTAAGTGAGATATTAGTGAGTGTTATTTTTATTTTTTGATATCTTCCTATATTGTGAGCCTGTAATCCTAGTTAACTCATCGAATTTATATCAGATATTATAAATTCGTTGTGGACCGTCTTACAATTGAAAATTTTGTTTTTTTTTACCGATTTACTATACGTATATTTATATATATCATTCATAATAAATCGTTAAATTTTAATTTTTACTTTTAGGATGAGAAATTAATAAATATATTAAATTACGTTTGTTAAAAAAATTTAACTCTTTGATTTTATATAATTAATTAAGAGATCACATTTGGATATTTTATATTCTTTTCTAAATCTTCTAAATTAATTTATTATATATGATAAGCAAATTAAATTTTGGAATTTAAAATAAAAAAATATAGCTAATAAATAACTGTAATAGTTTTATGTAGTTTCGAAATAATATATTTTAAAAAATAATAATATTTTATGTTTAAAAGTTTTATAAGAAATTACGTTTTATTTTGTTTTGAATATTTCTCCAATAAAAAAAATTTGATTATATCCTAGATATTTAAAAAATAAAAACGGGGAAATAATCTACGTTAATCACGAACCAAATAAAGAAATGTCGCATAATTGGCGCTTTCGTATTTTAGCGGGTGTCCGCATAATACTTCTATGCGACAACGTAAACCCGTACGAGCCTTCGATTCGGCGATTTCGCAGGAAAACCGTGAGTGTTAGCTCACGGATTTTGGCCATTTTCTGCGTCCGCATAATTTGTTTGATGCGGAAGGTCCTATAGTTTCAGTGGATTGTTATTGTGCGGGACGAAAAGAAGGGGGAAGAAAAAAACAAGCGCATTATCAAACAGAGTTCCTTTTTTTTTTTTTTTTTTTTTTTTTTTTCTTTTTTCCAAAGTTCGGAAAAAAAAGTTACATTACGCGGTCAGTTTTAAAAGATATTTTAAAATAAATATAAACTATTCATTATATAAATTTAATGTTTTGGGTTTTATGTAAACATCCATATTAAATCATGAATCTCTTTATTAAAACTATTAAGTTATTTATTAATAAAGAATAATTATAGGAGTTTAAAAACATTTATTACGTTTAAATACAATAATCGTATATTAATCAAACTTTAATTTCGTAAAAACAAAGATTTTAAGTTATTTTGTGTCATATTTTATTTTATTCTAATATATGTGAGCAAAAAAATATATATATATATATATATATATATATATATTTTACGAAAAAATCGAAATGCTAAAAATGTGTAATATGAACAAATATTTTGAATAGTTATTTGCGTAGTTCGATGATCAACGATCATTAATACAATATTTGTATGTTTTGAGTTCTCTATTACTTTGTGATTTTTTGTACAATATCTTTTATGTCGTTGTTACTAAATTGACGTCCCTCCCAATTATTGCTTCTAGAAGAAATTCTCAAATTGTTAACCCAATATTTCTTCGCGTGGCTTTGATGTCGACATAAATTGCTTTATGTCACCGTAGTTATGGCGTAGGATCCACAAGAAGATATGCGCATCATTGGCTAATATGTCTTTTTTTAATTACGAAACAAAAAATGATAATAATTTAATATCGATTTCAACGATTATTGTCGTAAACTTTTAAAGAAATTTATAAAATAAATATAGATTAATATGTGTATATTAAGTTGTCGATGAAATGAATTTAGTATAAATTAATATTTGTAATAGAATTATAAAAAATGAATTTTGTCATAGTTTAATAAGTTAATTTAAGTGAGATATTAGTGAGTGTTATTTTTATTTTTTGATATCTTCCTATATTGTGAGCCTGTAATCCTAGTTAACTCATCGAATTTATATCAGATATTATAAATTCGTTGTGGACCGTCTTACAATTGAAAATTTTGTTTTTTTTTACCGATTTACTATACGTATATTTATATATATCATTCATAATAAATCGTTAAATTTTAATTTTTACTTTTAGGATGAGAAATTAATAAATATATTAAATTACGTTTGTTAAAAAAATTTAACTCTTTGATTTTATATAATTAATTAAGAGATCACATTTGGATATTTTATATTCTTTTCTAAATCTTCTAAATTAATTTATTATATATGATAAGCAAATTAAATTTTGGAATTTAAAATAAAAAAATATAGCTAATAAATAACTGTAATAGTTTTATGTAGTTTCGAAATAATATATTTTAAAAAATAATAATATTTTATGTTTAAAAGTTTTATAAGAAATTACGTTTTATTTTGTTTTGAATATTTCTCCAATAAAAAAAATTTGATTATATCCTAGATATTTAAAAAATAAAAACGGGGAAATAATCTACGTTAATCACGAACCAAATAAAGAAATGTCGCATAATTGGCGCTTTCGTATTTTAGCGGGTGTCCGCATAATACTTCTATGCGACAACGTAAACCCGTACGAGCCTTCGATTCGGCGATTTCGCAGGAAAACCGTGAGTGTTAGCTCACGGATTTTGGCCATTTTCTGCGTCCGCATAATTTGTTTTATGCGGAAGGTCCTATAGTTTCAGTGGATTGTTATTGTGCGGGACGAAAAGAAGGGGGAAGAAAAAAACAAGCGCATTATCAAACAGAGTTCCTTTTTTTTTTTTTTTTTTTTTTTTTTTTTTTTCTTTTTTCCAAAGTTCGGAAAAAAAAGTTACATTACGCGGTCAGTTTTAAAAGATATTTTAAAATAAATATAAACTATTCATTATATAAATTTAATGTTTTGGGTTTTATGTAAACATCCATATTAAATCATGAATCTCTTTATTAAAACTATTAAGTTATTTATTAATAAAGAATAATTATAGGAGTTTAAAAACATTTATTACGTTTAAATACAATAATCGTATATTAATCAAACTTTAATTTCGTAAAAACAAAGATTTTAAGTTATTTTGTGTCATATTTTATTTTATTCTAATATATGTGAGCAAAAAAAATTTATATATATATATATATATATATATTTTACGAAAAAATCGAAATGCTAAAAATGTGTAATATGAACAAATATTTTGAATAGTTATTTGCGTAGTTCGATGATCAACGATCATTAATACAATATTTGTATGTTTTGAGTTCTCTATTACTTTGTGATTTTTTGTACAATATCTTTTATGTCGTTGTTACTAAATTGACGTCCCTCCCAATTATTGCTTCTAGAAGAAATTCTCAAATTGTTAACCCAATATTTCTTCGCGTGGCTTTGATGTCGACATAAATTGCTTTATGTCACCGTAGTTATGGCGTAGGATCCACAAGAAGATATGCGCATCATTGGCTAATATGTCTTTTTTTAATTACGAAACAAAAAATGATAATAATTTAATATCGATTTCAACGATTATTGTCGTAAACTTTTAAAGAAATTTATAAAATAAATATAGATTAATATGTGTATATTAAGTTGTCGATGAAATGAATTTAGTATAAATTAATATTTGTAATAGAATTATAAAAAATGAATTTTGTCATAGTTTAATAAGTTAATTTAAGTGAGATATTAGTGAGTGTTATTTTTATTTTTTGATATCTTCCTATATTGTGAGCCTGTAATCCTAGTTAACTCATCGAATTTATATCAGATATTATAAATTCGTTGTGGACCGTCTTACAATTGAAAATTTTGTTTTTTTTTACCGATTTACTATACGTATATTTATATATATCATTCATAATAAATCGTTAAATTTTAATTTTTACTTTTAGGATGAGAAATTAATAAATATATTAAATTACGTTTGTTAAAAAAATTTAACTCTTTGATTTTATATAATTAATTAAGAGATCACATTTGGATATTTTATATTCTTTTCTAAATCTTCTAAATTAATTTATTATATATGATAAGCAAATTAAATTTTGGAATTTAAAATAAAAAAATATAGCTAATAAATAACTGTAATAGTTTTATGTAGTTTCGAAATAATATATTTTAAAAAATAATAATATTTTATGTTTAAAAGTTTTATAAGAAATTACGTTTTATTTTGTTTTGAATATTTCTCCAATAAAAAAAATTTGATTATATCCTAGATATTTAAAAAATAAAAACGGGGAAATAATCTACGTTAATCACGAACCAAATAAAGAAATGTCGCATAATTGGCGCTTTCGTATTTTAGCGGGTGTCCGCATAATACTTCTATGCGACAACGTAAACCCGTACGAGCCTTCGATTCGGCGATTTCGCAGGAAAACCGTGAGTGTTAGCTCACGGATTTTGGCCATTTTCTGCGTCCGCATAATTTGTTTGATGCGGAAGGTCCTATAGTTTCAGTGGATTGTTATTGTGCGGGACGAAAAGAAGGGGGAAGAAAAAAACAAGCGCATTATCAAACAGAGTTCCTTTTTTTTTTTTTTTTTTTTTTTTTTTTTCTTTTTTCCAAAGTTCGGAAAAAAAAGTTACATTACGCGGTCAGTTTTAAAAGATATTTTAAAATAAATATAAACTATTCATTATATAAATTTAATGTTTTGGGTTTTATGTAAACATCCATATTAAATCATGAATCTCTTTATTAAAACTATTAAGTTATTTATTAATAAAGAATAATTATAGGAGTTTAAAAACATTTATTACGTTTAAATACAATAATCGTATATTAATCAAACTTTAATTTCGTAAAAACAAAGATTTTAAGTTATTTTGTGTCATATTTTATTTTATTCTAATATATGTGAGCAAAAAAAAAAAATATATATATATATATATATATATATATTTTACGAAAAAATCGAAATGCTAAAAATGTGTAATATGAACAAATATTTTGAATAGTTATTTGCGTAGTTCGATGATCAACGATCATTAATACAATATTTGTATGTTTTGAGTTCTCTATTACTTTGTGATTTTTTGTACAATATCTTTTATGTCGTTGTTACTAAATTGACGTCCCTCCCAATTATTGCTTCTAGAAGAAATTCTCAAATTGTTAACCCAATATTTCTTCGCGTGGCTTTGATGTCGACATAAATTGCTTTATGTCACCGTAGTTATGGCGTAGGATCCACAAGAAGATATGCGCATCATTGGCTAATATGTCTTTTTTTAATTACGAAACAAAAAATGATAATAATTTAATATCGATTTCAACGATTATTGTCGTAAACTTTTAAAGAAATTTATAAAATAAATATAGATTAATATGTGTATATTAAGTTGTCGATGAAATGAATTTAGTATAAATTAATATTTGTAATAGAATTATAAAAAATGAATTTTGTCATAGTTTAATAAGTTAATTTAAGTGAGATATTAGTGAGTGTTATTTTTATTTTTTGATATCTTCCTATATTGTGAGCCTGTAATCCTAGTTAACTCATCGAATTTATATCAGATATTATAAATTCGTTGTGGACCGTCTTACAATTGAAAATTTTGTTTTTTTTTACCGATTTACTATACGTATATTTATATATATCATTCATAATAAATCGTTAAATTTTAATTTTTACTTTTAGGATGAGAAATTAATAAATATATTAAATTACGTTTGTTAAAAAAATTTAACTCTTTGATTTTATATAATTAATTAAGAGATCACATTTGGATATTTTATATTCTTTTCTAAATCTTCTAAATTAATTTATTATATATGATAAGCAAATTAAATTTTGGAATTTAAAATAAAAAAATATAGCTAATAAATAACTGTAATAGTTTTATGTAGTTTCGAAATAATATATTTTAAAAAATAATAATATTTTATGTTTAAAAGTTTTATAAGAAATTACGTTTTATTTTGTTTTGAATATTTCTCCAATAAAAAAAATTTGATTATATCCTAGATATTTAAAAAATAAAAACGGGGAAATAATCTACGTTAATCACGAACCAAATAAAGAAATGTCGCATAATTGGCGCTTTCGTATTTTAGCGGGTGTCCGCATAATACTTCTATGCGACAACGTAAACCCGTACGAGCCTTCGATTCGGCGATTTCGCAGGAAAACCGTGAGTGTTAGCTCACGGATTTTGGCCATTTTCTGCGTCCGCATAATTTGTTTGATGCGGAAGGTCCTATAGTTTCAGTGGATTGTTATTGTGCGGGACGAAAAGAAGGGGGAAGAAAAAAACAAGCGCATTATCAAACAGAGTTCCTTTTTTTTTTTTTTTTTTTTTTTTTTCTTTTTTCCAAAGTTCGGAAAAAAAAGTTACATTACGCGGTCAGTTTTAAAAGATATTTTAAAATAAATATAAACTATTCATTATATAAATTTAATGTTTTGGGTTTTATGTAAACATCCATATTAAATCATGAATCTCTTTATTAAAACTATTAAGTTATTTATTAATAAAGAATAATTATAGGAGTTTAAAAACATTTATTACGTTTAAATACAATAATCGTATATTAATCAAACTTTAATTTCGTAAAAACAAAGATTTTAAGTTATTTTGTGTCATATTTTATTTTATTCTAATATATGTGAGCAAAAAAAAAAAATATATATATATATATATATATTTTTTACGAAAAAATCGAAATGCTAAAAATGTGTAATATGAACAAATATTTTGAATAGTTATTTGCGTAGTTCGATGATCAACGATCATTAATACAATATTTGTATGTTTTGAGTTCTCTATTACTTTGTGATTTTTTGTACAATATCTTTTATGTCGTTGTTACTAAATTGACGTCCCTCCCAATTATTGCTTCTAGAAGAAATTCTCAAATTGTTAACCCAATATTTCTTCGCGTGGCTTTGATGTCGACATAAATTGCTTTATGTCACCGTAGTTATGGCGTAGGATCCACAAGAAGATATGCGCATCATTGGCTAATATGTCTTTTTTTAATTACGAAACAAAAAATGATAATAATTTAATATCGATTTCAACGATTATTGTCGTAAACTTTTAAAGAAATTTATAAAATAAATATAGATTAATATGTGTATATTAAGTTGTCGATGAAATGAATTTAGTATAAATTAATATTTGTAATAGAATTATAAAAAATGAATTTTGTCATAGTTTAATAAGTTAATTTAAGTGAGATATTAGTGAGTGTTATTTTTATTTTTTGATATCTTCCTATATTGTGAGCCTGTAATCCTAGTTAACTCATCGAATTTATATCAAATATTATAAATTCGTTGTGGACCGTCTTACAATTGAAAATTTTGTTTTTTTTACCGATTTACTATACGTATATTTATATATATCATTCATAATAAATCGTTAAATTTTAATTTTTACTTTTAAGATAATGAATTAATATACAAATATTAATATCACAAATATCAACGATCATTAATAAAATATTTATATGTTTTGAGGTATCTATTACTTTGTAATTTTTTTAGTATAAATTAAGTTTTGAGTTGTTTATAAATTAATTTTTTGTTCATTTTAACATTCTAAATCAAAGCCAAAAGTAGAAATTATAAAAAAAAAAACAAATACACAAAGGTAGGGCAATAATATACTAATGAAATGATAGTGTAATAAAAAATAAGTACACACCAATTGTTTGAATTGCTGCACTGGCAAACAAACATCTGATCTACTCAATTGTGATGGATAAAACAAAGTTCACTAAAAATCAAAGAAATTTTTTAATTGACATGTTAACATGCTCCACTATGAGAAACAATTCTTAAGCAATCATTGGCAAAATATTTATATATTACATAACAAAATAAAAGCAAAAGTATATCAATTAAAAAAAATCAACATCTCAAAAATTTTTCACAAAAGCTCCAAAAGAGCCACCCATGTTGACGTCAAAGGAAACAAGTCATCAGTAATATGAATTCACACTTACTAACATATGAAAACTATCCATAACACACTAAAGGTAAGCTTTCATCACACTTCCATTTGCATCAGACTTCGACAACACTTCAAATTATGGATGATATGAAAAATAAGAAAAAGACAATCAACACTCAGATGTTTGGCTACTACAGCTATATAAAGAATTAAACAAATATCTATCATTGCATCTTGCAAAACAAATAATCTTCCAACTGTTAGGTATCATATTCGTGAATGATCAATATCACCAAACCTGAAAAACAAATTAAAACGAGAAAGATGAAAAAGCTAATATTTAAGAACTACAATGCCAAAGTATCCTAAATACATTATGTGAATCAATTCCAACAATGTTTGCAACACCAAAAAAAGAGTTGCTTATGAAAATTGACTTTCAAAAGCTAATGTTTCCTTCAAATTTTTAAAAACTCAACAAATAACTTTAAATTAGTACATTTGAATGAACATTACCCTTGTTCGTCACAACATAGCATATCCATAAGCATAACCAAACTTATCAAAACATTTCTAAAAGATAAGCCTCAATTGATAGACATATATCAAACAGTTAACATTATATCATATCTCACTAAAATGGTCTTAAAAACTACACCCAACCATTCAGTGCACCCAAAGATGACCTAGTGACAACTCATTAATATAGACCATATAATCACACCCCAACCACTCAATGATCTAAAGACAAGTCAATGATAATTTTCTAAGTCCCAATTCCCTTAAAGCTCAACCCATCACACATCATTTGACATTATATAATATCATAATATGGTCTAAAAAAATTCTCAATTGCCCTAAAAACCTATAATTAAGCCAGAGACAATGCTAGCATTGCCCAAGTACCATGCTCGAGCCATAACATCATAAGAAAATTCATTTCTTCCGTAATTATACCATATCAAATCATAACAAATCAAATACTAAAAACCAATATGACCACAAAGTGATCATCGATGAAAATTTTACTAAAATAGGACGACGCGACAACTCTACGAGTACATATTTACCCACTAACTGCACATATATTGATACTTTACAGAATATGATATACATGAACTATAAATCAAGGATATATTGTAAGCAATGAAAAATAAAATTAAATATGAAATCGATAAGAGCTGATGAACAGAAAATTTTAATCAGTGAACCCATGAAAAAATCATCTGAAAAATATACCCACCCTAGTCTCTATAAGAAATGAAAAATAAAATTAAAAATAAAATCAATAAGAATTGATAATCTGAAAAATTATACTTTTGACATGCATTTTTTGCCATTCAAAACATTAACGGTCTACGAAAAAGAAAAAATATTTTAAAAATAAATTTTAGACATTATAAAAATAATGGATGAAAATAAAATTTAATCAATGAACCAATGAAAAACTCATCTGAAAAAATAACCAACCCTAATATCTCCAAAAAATGGTATAAGAGTTCCTCCATATCCTTGATCTTGAGATGATTTGGACGAATCACTAGTATTAGATTCACTTTGCAATCGTGTAACCACATAAGCTCTAGCATCCCATGCTAAGAGACTTTCAAATTCAGGGACAAGTAAATTTGTTTTATCAAAGGTTTCAACTACTCTTATAATGGTTAAAGCTCTACATAAGAATCCCTTAAAGATTCCAAGGACAAGTTGCAAAATAATAATTAAATCAAAATAATGTGTATCTTTTTCATACATCTTATTCTAGATCCTTCGAAATTTAAAATCTCAAAAAGCCACCTAGACCTCATCCATCGAAAGAAATAAAAAGAAAAACTTATGAACACTTCTTTAAAATATAGAAAAAAGATTGCACCAAGTAGAAGGCAGTGTCACTAACATATTCATTTCAGATTAAATATTATATTATATTGGCAATAAACATTTGGTTTACAATAATTAAAATAGAAAAACTAGAGAAACTCTTTGACAAAACACTGACATAGTACAATAATATAATTGAACACATGCAAAGTAAAAGAAACAAGCTGACAAGTTTTCATAGACAAATATTTTTGAAATCAACATTCAATCCAAAAAAACCATAAATCCTTCCTAAATTAAAGTATTAAATTACTCTTAGATCGATAAATATGGATTGCTAATAAATTATGTTGAATCTCCATTTTTCTTTCAATCTATCTCAATTTCTACATTTGAGAGATAATCTGCAAAACTATCCAAACATACTATTGATCATCGTAGCCATCATGCTTAACTACGTTCAATGTTGCTATTCACAAGGTAAGGGAACGTTGGTGGCATTTCTTCTTTCTCCTCTCCATCCCACACTTTGGTTCATTAGATGAAGATGAACATGAGTAACAACCCCTAGCCTTCTCAGTCTTGAGTGGAAAAAACATCTTGATCCTTATTCCCCAAGAGGAAGAACAATGTTCCATTATCCCAACTCTACTAGTAGAGGAGATTATTCCTATTTTGCAAAGCAAGTTAAAGGAAAAATGAGATAAGAGAGCAAACTAGAAAGGCTACTAATCCCCATCCAAATAGTTTTCTTTCTTTCTTAAGTCCTAACACAAGAAGGTTGGTAGCAAAAAAGTTTTTCAATTTCTTTCCCCTCCTCTACACATGCATAACATATCTTTTGCATCACTTTCAACTCATCATAGGCCCAATATTTATAAAGGCAGCATTAAATCCATAAGTCATTAAATGATGTTAATACAATAACTACTGGATAATTTGATCATATTCTTTTAGATTTTTTGCCCAACCAATGTAATACATTTTGTACATTTTGTAATGCCCTTGGACAATGCCTAAGGCACATCTTAAGGCCTATGAGATATCATATCTATCATATGTCTTTCAGTGAACCTTTCACCTAAAATTTATAAAAGCAACACTAGGTCTAAAAGCCATTATATGATCAATCCAGAAGCTATTGGATTATTTTACCACATTCTTGTAGGTTGTAACACAAGCAATGTAACATTTTTCTTTGTGCATTTTGTAATGTCTTTGGACAATCCCCAGGGTACATCTTCACACTTACGACATATGACATATCATGCTCTCTCCATTTCTCATGTCCCCAAAAAGTTGTCTCGAGCTTCTTGGAATCTATGATGTTGGACCATTCAAGACATTCAATTTATCTCTCTGTCATCAATATATTTTGTAGGCTACCCAAATGTCACAGGAGGTGTGGTGGGTTATTAGATGACCCTACATGGTCATGCAACTTCATCATTTAGGTTCTCAAGTTTTTCAATTTACAACTCTCAATCCTAATCTCAAGCTCATTTTCTTATAGTGAAAAATAACAAGCAAGGATGTCCACACAAGAGTCGGGAGAGACGGGGTGAATTATAATTTTTTGTAGAATAAACAAGCCAAGAATACGAGTATGAATTCAAAGATAGTCTTTCTGCAAATACTCTTGAATTGTTTTTTAAAACTCTTACTTAAATTTGGAAGTTCATTGTACGAGAATCCAGAAGCATGCTAAATCGATATGAATGTCTTAGGAAGCATAACTGTACTTAGCTCGATTAAGAACTTCACTTGATGAGGTACAGACGAGAGAAGATGATCCCGAATTCAAACTAACTCTTTGCAACTGATATCTAATTTTATTATTTATATTTTATTTTAAATACACTCAAATATTTTCCAAATATTAATTTGTATTTTTCCCAATGTTTGGAAATGTTTTAATAGGAATTTGACACAATTACAATAACTCTAAATAATCCAAACAATCTAGAAATTTCCAATACCTACAAATTAGTTGTTACAACTTCCACATACTTAATGTAGGAATATGTGATAGATAATGTAGAGTGCATTAAAGACCACATCATACATTGAATTCATTTTCATAGTGTTTCTAAAAACGTTAAACATATTTTGATAACACAATCTAAATATTTATATTACTTCAAACTATTTAAATTATAATGCATTCTAATGAGCATAAGTTGGTGAATGCAATTTTAAAATTCTAACCAAATCGTTATAAGATACATAATTTTAGGAACAAGTTTGTGAATGAATACATTTATCCTAGACATGACAAATAGTTTGATGTGTAAAGAACTATTTTAGAAATATTCTAATGTGAAATTAAAAGATATTCATGATCTCATCAATTTAATTCCTAATATTTCATGATTATTATCATAAGTTTATAATAATAAAAAATTAAAAAAAAACTTAACAAAAAATATTTAGATAACCATTATATTATTCCAGCATTGACATTTGATTTCAATCTTCATGTCCAATCTAATTAGGTTTTCTTTTAACATCTTATCAATGAGTTCTTCAAGTTGCAGACCAATGTTCCAAATAATTAATCAGACTTAAAAGACATATAAAAGCACTTAAAAGAAAAACATGTTAACATGAACAAGATAATTTCATTGTCATCAAAACTAACTACACAAAGGCTAAGAGTTCAACACGTAGAACGTTTTTCATCTGACCATAAGGTATCTTTGTCCACAATATTATTGATTTCATCTCACAACTCAAGGCTCATTCTTGCTTACATGTGTTTGGGCTGTCATTATTTTAGCCTTGTTCTAGACATGACAATCTTAAAGATACCCCTTCTGCTTTGATGCCACATTGACATTGGCCAATGCTTGTCCAAAACTCTCACTTCAACAAATTCTTCCTCAAATGATTCTTTGCCTTGACCTGCATTCATTACAATCCCTTTTGAGGCATTACTATAATCATTTTCAAGGCCAAAATAACTCTTCTCGAGACCTTGCATGCTCTTGAAGATGTATTCCTTCTTGTATACTTCCTTAGATTTGATTAAAGGCTATTAAAATCCTTATAAAGGAAATAATAACTCTTCTTGAGGTCAAATTAATTCTTTTGAAGATCTCTCATGCTCTCAAAAGAATCAAATGGTCCTTGCTCTTGTTAATTACTCCTTGATGCCAAATAGTATCTTGAAACTTCTCTTAACCTCAAAGAGTAAGGGATTTCCCCAAGAGCTTTTGCTTTTCAACCTTTGGTTGGAATTAATAATTACTAAGGGAAATATAGTTATCTCAACTCAATTTTTGTTCAATTCATCGGTCTATAAATTTTTAATAATCTCTTAGTGACAATCAAAAGAAATGAAAAATTTTTACATAAAAACAAAAAATGTTTTTCAATTTATCATTAAATTTATCACAATTCTTAAATCCTATGTAAGTTAAAAGGTTAAATTATAACCAAATTCTTAAACTAGGACAACCAATTCACATAGGTTTTAGCTTTTATAGAACCTCAAAAAAAGTATTTCTCTTTAATTCTTTTCTTTTCTATTATTTAAAAAATTTGAATACTCGTCACTCTCATATCCATATTTGCTTCTTTCTCCTCAACCTTCTCCTCACTCCCCATGCCCTTCCCAAAGTGATCTCCTCTTTGTAGGCACTGCTAGTAACGGCATCACGCACCCAGTTCTACTCAACATGCTCATTGTACTTTCTTTCCCATTGGTAGGAAATCCAAATTCCTCTAAATGTACCAAAAAATCAAAAGCTTCAATAGAAAAATCTCATCATTTCACATTCCTTTCTCACTTAGAAACATTACACAGAAACTCAAGGTCTTGCTTTTTCAAGACATCAAAATAGCAATCATTGCTTAACATTTTCTCTCTCTAACACAGAAGCACCACTCAATCAAAGTGAAGCACAATCAACAATGATAAAAGTCATCGCCTATCTAAGCAGAAGCAACAACTAAGACCAAAGTAGAAGAGAACAGGTCACATGTGCACTAAAGATTAGAGTATGCCGAACACTCTATGGTTTGCATTGGATGTGGATAGGTGGGACATCAGGCTGCATCTAGTCCATCTAGGTCTAGCTCTGCTGTGCAGCATGTTACTCCAATTACGCAACCATCTAAGACAAGCAGAGGCTTGCTGCATTTGTTGCTCGCAAACTGCTGAAGTTTGTATCTTTCCTCCTGCAGCACAAAACCTGCAATGATTGATCGCACCTGCAACATGGCAAGGTTGCCCTGTCATAACTGCAGCACCTATAGAAATTACTCTGATTACACAACCATCTAGGCCAAGCAGAGGCCTGCTGAGTTTGTTGCTCGCAAGCTGCTGCACCTGCATTTTTCCTCCTGCAACACAACAGCTGCAATGCCTGATCGCACCTGCAGCATGGTAAGGTTGCTCGGACATAACTGCAGCACCTATAGAAATGCCCGGTGCTGCTGTACCTGCAAAGCTGCAGGATGCATCTGCAGGTGCACCTGGGGGCGCACCTGCAGGCATGCCTATAGTGCTGCAGGCATTTACTGCTGCACTTTTGTCACCACAGGAGATTTCTACAGTTGCACCTCCAATGGCATAGGGGTTCTTACTGCTACACCTATGAATCTACAAAAAGTTGCCACAATGCCACAACAGATGTTTTGGAAATTGAACTACTGTGGTATGATGAAATTCTGCTTTGGAAATGGACAAATAAGTTTGTTTGCCCCAAGGCAAAGGGTTAGCATATGCCTTCATAGGGGACAAGAAATGTATGTCTAACGAGATGAATTGAGAAAGAATGCCACCAAAGAAGAGCACTCAAGCAAATCTCGTTTCAGAGCATTCTCTTGAGCCAAGCACAATAGTCCTCAAAGAAAATTGTGGTCCATGGTCACCAAATTTTAGGTAGTCAAACCAAAGTGTCAGGGCATCTCAAATGCACACTTGCAAATGAAGCTTAAATTAATCGATGGTTATTGTCTCAATAGCCTCAAAATCCAAGTGCTCTGAGCAACCTGATTATGGGATGGCCTCAGCCCCAACACAACCATCCAACAAGGTTGCTAACCTCATGATTTCAAATGGTCCTTATCTATTTGGGTATTTCATAATATTATGTATATGATATCTGAATAATATTCTATGGTTTTGTATTGCCTAACTTTTTGCAAGAATAATTGAAACTTTTACTTCCATAAATGAACTCTAACATTTCTTCAGGCCAAGTCATTAGGATTCCTCTTCTCCTTTGGAATGTACAAAAAGAGGGGGGCACTTTTTTATCTTTCTAATAGTTTCTTCCTACCACTGAATGAAGTGAGCAAGTTCAGCTATTCTCTTATGAGAGTTACATACCAAACCATCCAAGTGGCTCTCTTGAAGACAATCTTCTCTTGGATGTTCTCTAATCTAATCCTATATTTTGGTATGTAATCCTACTCGATTATCAGTGAAGTTTCTTTTTCGTTAAACACAAAAATTACTAAATAGCGATGAATGATAACCCCTTGTTACTGTTTAAGACATGATGACAAACCAATCAAACGATTTGCATACCTGGAGTCTGCAGGCATATGTTCTCAGCTGCTCCACGGCACCATACCTGAAAGTTTTAACATGCCGCAAGCATGACATTGTTCTTGTGCTGCAGAAGCCAGTGCGCAACCTATTGTGTTGTATTTTAGAGGAAGAAGATGAGCATAACTGATGAAGTTGCTTGGTGGTTAAATATGAAATAGAAGTGGATGAATTAGAAGGATGTCTTCAACCTTTGCAAGATTGGTGGACTTCCCAACTCCATTGACCCCAACAAATACAATAACATATAGTTTACCCTATTCTTTGGCAGCATGCACATCCCTCAAAATGTCAACCGATCGCTTTGGAGTTAAGATTCGAAGCAAAGCTTCTTCCATTGCCGCCCGCAGATTTCACCCACAATGAATTGCTAAGTTCTAGGAACCTAAGGGAGGTAATGCCAAAAACAGAATGGATAAATAGAGAAAAATTCAAAACCTGGACAGTAGAAGAAACTCTAGTAAATGATCCCATCTTCTTTCCCTCAAGACTAGCAGAAGCTGATTCACAAAGCTTCTCTGCTGTTTCCTCAGCCTGAAAAAATAATAAATTCCATCGAGTAGTAACAATTCAAAATCTAAATGTTTACTAAGGAAATAGAAATGCAAACTATATGTTTCAATACATACAACATTTTTCGTCATCAACCTATCTTTCAGGGCCTTCAAAGCAGGCTGCAGATCTGACCTCTCCAGCACGGCATTTCCAGAGATGCTGATAAGAGTACACATGCACGAAATATGAGAATAATCACAAAGCAGAAACCATCAAGTACTGCCAATTGCTACATGAACAGACAGCTAAGATCAAGAAAAATATTCTTATACTTCCATTGGCAAAAATACTTCAACCTTTAGAAACTTTCCACAATTCTAACAACTTATATGTTCCAATACATACAACATTTTTTGTCATCAACCTATATTTCAGGGCCTTCAAAGCAGAGGCTGCAGATCTGACCTCTCCAGCACGACATTTCCAGAGATGCTGATAAGAGTACACATGCACGAAATATGAGAATAATCACACAGCAGAAACCATCAAGTACTACCAATTGCGACATGAACAGACAGCTAAGATCAAGAAAAATATTCTTATACTACCATTGGCAAAAATACTTCAACCTTTAGAAACTTTCCATGGTTCTAACAACTTAATCAGAAAGTAAACCTTTTATTTTGTTAATGAATGTAAGAAATCCGAATACTAAACGGTTTAACAATTTTAGATAATATACTTGGCTCACATACTCACAATGTAAACATCATAATTAATTATCAACAAAAATAGAAAGTAACAGAGATAAAAGAACAACGATTACTGATACAGAGACAACAAGACTATGAATAGTCGTGTAGCAACACAGAAATTGAGCATATTAGAAATGTACATAACCTAAATTCATTATCAAATTAAATATGACTAAGAAATGCAGGAACATGCAATGATGGCGCCAACATAACAAGAACACACCTCGCAATTCAGCATTTTTGAGATGCAAGTCCATAAAAATTAGGCTAATGTAAAGATTTAATGGAGTCACCAGCAAAAAGTTTTTCTTTAACCAAAAAATAGTTTTAAGACATTGCATATTTAAACCTTACTGAAGGGTTGATACTTGACATAGAATATTAGTTCAAGGTATCAATGAAGGCAACAGGATGAGTGATATAAAGTTTGTTCCTATTTGTACTGTAGAAGGCAATTATTCTAAGAAAATATCAAAATAATGTTTGATAAAGCCTTCAAATGGTGTCCATCCACGGGACAAATGAAATCTAACAACTAAAGGAAGAGTTTGACAAATGTCCAAAGCATCAAAGTAGTTCAATGCGAAGCAAAAACTTAGAAAGCAACATGCTGAAACCCCACAACTCCTCATAAAGAGCTAGCATTATCTTCCAGCTGATTAGAATTTATTTACCTTAAACTACGATCATGTAGGTTGTACTTCAACATGTTGATTATTCTTTTAAATGATCTATGATAATTACTATAACCAATAAAAGAATTTTTTTTGTAGATATGATTCTAATGCATTTGTTGAGAGAATGTAACTTGTACATAAGTGCAAAAACTAAGATTTTTCTTAAATGCTTTAATCTACATTACTCATGAAGTGAAGTAGAATTTACTCAAAGCAATGCATTACACATCAAAATGCTATAAGTTTTCATGAGCATGTTAAGAGGGTGACCTAAATTGGGTCCAATATATGAGTGAATGGACATACATAAACTCAAAGGTTTAAACTAGTGAGGCACACACAAATCAAAATCATAGTTCATTATTCAACACCTAATGCTGGGTAGTTCACAAGTGTACCAATGATCTCTTTCTCACATAAGAGTCATTCACATCAAAATACATCACTCTATCAAAGAAAGTTTTTGACAACAAGTACATGCACAAGAGGCCACTAAACCAATCAATCACATAGATGCACAAAAGGTGTCAACCACACTAAATCATGATAGAAATTGACTAATTCATGGTAGCACATATTGCATGAATCACTTGATTCCAATAATAGTTGGGCCCAAGACATAAAAGATAAATAGCAAATAAATTTGGACTCCTGTGCAACTTAGTTACTCAAGTTCCAAAATGTTTAAATAGGGTCACTTTAATTTTTGAATAGTAGCAACTAGTTCCCTACTGTAGCCAACAATATTGACCCCCTTATAAATATTATTTTTATACCTATTGCTCTTACCACATTTTATTCCAAAAATTCTACCCTACACTAGTTCAAATCCCAAACTAGCATTGAGACCCTTAAAGTGGGTCATAATAACTCAAGACTTGAAAGGGTTAAGATGATGTTGATAAGATCCCATGCAAGTGTGACAACAATTTCTTATGACAATTTCAATGAGAGAGCCAAACTTCATTTTTTAATCTATCTAATGAGTGTGCATGCCTCTAATTCTTGATGTGAATTAGCCTTAATCAATACTTTGTCACATGCCTCTCTTGAGCTATTCTTGAGACATAAGAACGCAAAGTATCATTTAATGTTTCAAATAATGTACTTTTGATGTAGACTTTGATTTATCTAATAATTCACTTGAGATTCATTCAAATCACACACAAAGTTTCTACCACTTAAGCCTTACCATTGTCATAGTTCCATCATTTGAAGCTCTTAAAATATAAAGTACTTACTTTCTTACATTCTTACATTCGTCACTGACCCATTCTATCAAGGTGATAAGAGTTTGCCTTTGCATCTCTTGTTAAAGAATTCAATATTCATACAAAGCTAAATATTTACATTTTGTGTCTAAATCCTTTCCCTTCTACTATGCCATTAACATTCAAGGAAAAAGAGTTAGTTAATTTCATTTTGTTAAATTTGTACTTAACCCTTACCCTCATCCCCTTAATTATATCATTCACACATGGGAATCAAACTTTTCTATTAAATTATTTTACCATATATCACAATTTATAACTAAAGAATAGAACTTATAATCTTTTATTCAATAAAACTTATATCACTAAGTACAATGAATAATAAGAATTAAATTAATTTGTTGATAAGTAAAAGAATACACTTTGGCCTATTAAAATAATAATAAAAAAATGAAATATAAAATTAAAGATTTAAGAAAATCTTCAAGGCTTCCTTTAACAAATCAAGCCTTAGGTTCTTTATTACATTTTCTATTAAAAGCATAAGGAATCGCCAGCAAATAATGTGACTAGCTCCTTCTAAGTCATTGCTTCTTATCATAAACCATTGTCTTAGAAGCTAAGAACACTCTAGCCAACATATCATTTGTCATTTGGCATAAAGATTAGATCATCTAAACCCATCCAATTCTTGCTTCATTGTTGAAATCAAATGATTCCTCTTGGTCTCAAGATCCTAGGTGGTTTGAATATTCTACTTACAAGCCCTTGTATTTTTGATCTCCTTTTTGCTAGAGTTATATCAACCGAATTCTCTTAAAGGACCAATTGATAATCAAAGAAAGCTTAAAATCGACTAAGTGAATACACAAATTATACCTTCATAATCTTATTCTTGTAAGCCATGACTTATGTTTGATTTTCATATTTTAGATGACACTCACTTCAATGAAGGTCATACGTTCAAGAAGATTCTTAAATGTGGCCTTCAATAAAAGGGCCTTTTCACACTTTTCCATCAAGTTTGTTCTAGAATTCTAGGCTCTTATCAGCTCCTAAATTTTAAATTTTGTAATCTAGGTTCTTCTTGGTCATTCAAAACCTTTCACTAAGTTGGAGGACATCATTAATAGTCTACATCAAAACATAAAATGCTTGTTAGCAATTTTACTTGTTGCTCAAAGTTGAAATGGATTAATAATTACTACATGCATTCCCATAATGGCTAACAATCTTGCAGATATGGCTCAAGGGGTGCAAGAGGAGGAGCCATCTCATTATTTGTACAATGTTGGTAAGCATGGTTTAATAACACAACATTCTTTGGTCCTTCCTTACATTCTCTCAACTAATAGAAATCCAAAATTCTTTATTCTACTTATTTGACTATTTGCTGTAGTCCAACAATTCCTAAACTCTACCTATTATTTTCTTTATGGTGTTGATAATAAAATCTTCAAAGTCTTTTCTCCCTAAGCTCCATGTCATAGTCTTGAATATTATTGTCTTTATTCAATGTATCATCGTCTTTAATAGTTAGGACATGGTCTTTTCTTACAAAATAAAATTTTGAAATAAGAAACACCATTGAAGGAAAAAATTACAATATAAACCTTTTCTTTTGTTCTATTATAAGAGAAATTTCCAAGCATAAAATTAGCTCCATCATAGGCGTCTCCTTGAAAACACCTCTTAAGTATTTGAGTTTGCTTGATGATCTTCTTTTGGGTTTACTTTGGTAAGTGAATCTTTACTTTCTTTATTATCCTCTCAACTTATTTTCTCTTTTTTTAAGCATTTTTTCATAGCATTCATTCCATTTAACCCAAGAAATTACTTTATTCCATCTCACTCCATTCACTTTGCAAATTATTCCATTTTGACACTTGGTTACTATAATAGTACCAATAACTTTTGCACCTGTGCTACCTAATAGCTAATTCCAATAGAGGGCCTCACTTGTGCTTCCTTCCTACATCATTAACCTAATCCACATGCTAATCCTACTGTTGAGCAGAATGAATAGCATTAACATAATGTTCTTTCATATTTGACCTTTTATTCGATCTAATACCCTTTCTTACTACATCAATTAATATCACAATAGAAGATCATCACCATTTTTTGAAGAAAAAAGAAAATTAAAGGGAAGTAGGAGATACCAATAGTATCATCAAATCAAAGCTTTTTGAGATAGAATCTAGTCCTTTCTTGTTGTTAAATCTTTTTCTAATTAGAAGTTCTCCACAAAAAATAGCTAACCTGTTTTGTTGCACTTTCATAAACATTTGATTTTGTCACTAAAAAAATTGCAACTCTACTTCATAAAATAAAGCCATTGTCCTTTAAACTTCTCATTATCTTTAATGAGTGCAACTTGTGAGGAATCAGTCTATTTCATTAACTCCTCATTTGAATGCTAATTCATGCTTAAAATCTTTAATGTACTACCAAATAAAACTTTTTTAGCAATGATATGGCTTAAGTTTTTTAGCTTACTCCAATTTGTTTGCTTCTTTGTCACCATAATATTATAAGAAGAAAAGCAATTTTTTCTTAAAAAAATAGCTTTATTGTTTTGAATCCATCTTCTTTATTATCCATAGACTTTACTACATTTTTTAATATTACTTCATTTTGTTTATTTTACTTTTCACATTGGATAATGCCTCCCAAATTCACTATAATTGAACAATTATATGACTTAGAAATGTCACATACCGCAAGATTGAACAACAAGAGAAGTCTCAAATTTAAACTTTAATAAAATTTCTTTGACGATTGCCCAACTTGCCACTTAAGTATAAGCCCTACAAACGTAACCAAGTGCACCTATCTAATTAAACCATGCTACATCAAAGCAGGGAGATGTCAAATCTTTTACAGAGATTGCATGCTTTAAAGAGACAATGATGATAAACCAAACAAAAAGGATTCTAACTTCAAATTTTAAAAAATATATCAGTCCACATGCAAACAGCTGCCAGAGCACTAGAATTGGCATTTTCACCAATTGGATTTATGTCAAGACATGATATCTCATATTCTAACTGAATATGCCGTACATCATTCAGTTTTCCATTGCCAATTTCAAGATAAACAAGATGACCACCTCCAGTAGCCAATAAAACCTACATTAGTCGATCCTCAAATCTCTTTAGTTAAGTTGTTATGCCAAAATTGATAAAATGTTGACAAAGAATTATGAAATTTTCAAACATAATCTAAATAATTCAGCAACTAAATTAATGAGAAATGATAGCACATAAAATGATTTTTAAATGATGCCAAGTTCCTTTATAGTCAAGGAGAGTCAAATCTGCAAACATAACACATACACCACACGGATAAAGAAAGCCAATGAGAATTCATGAAAGTTACTCTAAATGAATTTGTGAGACACATAAAACTAGAAAATTTTGCAAGGACACAAGGAGCTGTTAAAAAAGCCCAGCATGCACTACATGCTGTTAACGATGCTTGGAGTATAAATGGTAGAGCTTTGATGGGTCATAATATCACATTGGTAACAGGTAACACCAAATTCACCAATTTCCAGTAAATAATAAATTATTGTTTACTAAATTCAACAATAATTTCATGATCATACTAGTTAAGATATCACACGTATTAAGATGTGCAGGAAATGATGATAGATTACTTTGTGTACTGCTGTTTGTGAACTAACAAAAAGCCCATTATGTAAAAGAAGACTGGCTGTAAAGTTTTTTTTTTTAAAAAAAATAATTGGAATTGATACAAAGTTAGTGTGAAAAATTTTATGAACAAGCCGAATATTGCCAAAAAAACGTCGTAAATGGAAGGAAGGTCACATGTTGGAGTTTGGCAAAGAAAAATAAATTTAATATGGGTACAGTTGGAGAGGATTCATGGAGATATTGATAGAATGTTAACAATAAGATCCAAGTTGGCTTTAGATAAAATGGAGTTTTCTAATGCTTTATGTGACAGTAACTCCCATTTAAAATTAAATATAAGTTTTATAAGACAATTTAACATAAATTTTATTAGAAAATGGTAAGAAAAGCTGTCATAGGATACTAAATGTAATTAAAAAAGATGTTATAAAAATGAGGATACTAATATTGATAAATAGCATAATCAAAATGATTTTGTATAAAAATAAGAACATTCAAAAGAAAAGATACAAATCAAATATGCTTACCATGCTATGATACAAAGCCCATGTAGGCTTTTTCCACACTCTCATACCACTTTATATGATTGGACAGACCTAAAAACTTTTCATGCTCTATTATACCAAAAGACCTTTTCAGATTTTGATAATGTGAATTAAAGGAATTTCACTTTACACTCTGATCAAAATTTGAAGTACCTCAAGAGGCACTGCCACACTTTGAGACAAAGACGAAGTACACAACAAGAATGTTGCAATGGAATGGAAGATATGATAGAAAACAACTTGTGAACTCTTCTGAATTTTTTGCCTTCGAAATTGAAATAATGTTAAAAATGACATTATGAAAGGTTAGGTAAATTTAGGATTAGGAAATGTCATCACCTTGGAGCAAGGACCTTCTTGCGTCTGCCAAAATTGGGACTTGCCCTCAGCCTTCTCTTTTCCCTCCTCAAAATAGACTCTTGCTTCTGAAGAGTGGCTGTAATTGAGATCCGAAGAGGGAAGATTCCTAGAAAACGACTCAACCTCAAAAGATGTTGGAACTGCTTCGTGCGCCAGGCCTTGTGCGTTTATACGTGTGAGAATAACACTTGAGAAATAGTGAAGGAAGATCAGGCACGGACTTACTTGGGCAAGATCGAGAAAAAGAAAAATAAAGTCTGCACGTAGAAACAAATGAAGGCATGATCAAGTGTTTGCAATATGAAAAAGGAAAATGGAATGAAGATAGTGGAGTGACGAGAGAAACCAAAAAGAAGGACAACCAAACAGAGAGGTGTTCTAACAAATTTAAAAATGAATTAAAACAACTGAAATATAATATTTGTAAACCTTGTGAAATTAGGTGAAAGATTTTAAAAAAGAGATCAATAACAAATGAATAATCAACTTATGAACCAGGGTAAAGTTTGCCCCAATGAAAATAGAGTACATTTTAATAGGAGAAATAACCTATAAAAGCATAAAAATTATAAATCAAAGACTCGATAATTACTCAATGTAAAAAGGCAAACTTACATTCGATCACAAATATTTCTGCATTTTCAGATAAAGAGATAGATAGGTGAGCTTCATGTAGTTTAAGTAAAGGGGGTCACAATCAATCCAATGTCACATAACTCAAATTTGTTGTTTATAATATTTTATTCTTTATTAAATTTGCTAAATTGACTATAAATGATAGCCAATAAAAATGCATAAAACTATGTTATGAAATTTGATTAACCAAATAAATTTCAAGTATACAAGAATTTATTTTTATCAACTCACGTTAAACCATAAAACTAGCGCCAGAAGAATACCTCAAACTTATGGAGCACGTCTTTCAATTTTCTCTTTGTCGCCTCCAAGCATTATCACCTCCTCTTATTTCCTTGCCAACAAGTTTATCACTCGCAGCAACAAACTCATCATTACAATTTTCATAACGAAAATACTCATCAGCCATGCTCAAGTTACAAGGCATCAAAGGTTGAATATCCGCAAGCATAACATGTAGAATAATTCCCAAAAATAAAAAATAACTTTTGAAAGCTAATGTTTCCTTCCCAAATAACTTTAAATTAATACATCTGAAAGTTGGCAAAATCAAATTACTTTTGAATATGAAATTGCATCATTGTTTAAAGAAACTTTAAAATAAACCAGCCCAGCCCAGCCCAACCCAGCCCAGACCAGACCAGACCAGCCCAGCCCAGCCCAGCCCAGCCCAGCCCAGCCCAGCCCAGCCCAGCCCAGCCCAGCCCAGCCCAGCCCAGCCCAGCCCAGCCCAGCCCAGCCCAGCCCAGCCCAGCCCAGCCCAGCCCAGCCCAGCCCAGCCCAGCCCAGCCCAGCCCAGCCCAGCCCAGCCCAGCCCAGCCCAGACCAGACCAGCCCAGCCCAGCCCAGCCCAGACCAGACCAGACCAGCCCAGCCCAGCCCAGCCCAGCCCAGACCAGACCAGACCAGACCAGACCAGACCAGACCAGACCAGACCAGACCAGACCAGACCAGACCAGACCAGACCAGACCAGACCAGACCAGACCAGACCAGACCAGACCAGACCAGACCAGACCAGACCAGACCAGACCAGACCAGACCAGACCAGACCAGACCAGACCAGACCAGACCAGACCAGACCAGACCAGACCAGACCAGACCAGACCAGACCAGACCAGACCAGACCAGACCAGACCAGACCAGACCAGACCAGACCAGACCAGACCAGACCAGACCAGACCAGACCAGACCAGACCAGACCAGACCAGACCAGACCAGACCAGACCAGACCAGACCAGACCAGACCAGACCAGACCAGACCAGACCAGACCCGACCCGACCCGACCCGACCCGACCCGACCCGACCCGACCCGACCCGACCCGACCCGACCCGACCCGACCCGACCCGACCCGACCCGACCCGACCCGACCCGACCAGCCCCGACTAGACCCGACCCGACCCGACCCGACCAGACCAGCCCAGCCCAACCCAGCCCTGACCAGCCCAGATTGCAATTACAAGAGAAGAAACACATATCAATCAACCAAATAATGCCCCAATATCAAAGGAGACCAAATCAGATTAATATTGATACTAGAGACATAAGAACAGTTTTAACAAGATTTATATCAACTCATATCTGCCTTGCATTAAGAAGTGCCCAAAATTTGATAGTTCCAATTTCTAAGCCACTCATACATACCCAAATAAAACGCTCGTGCTAGAAAATACTTGGGCCATGCATTACAAAGAAAACATGCAATAGGAACTCGAATCTAAATAATAAAAAAGTCAATCAATTTTTTTAGATAAAATTTTGAAAGAAACCATGCCTAGAATGTCATATACTATGAGGTGAGCCTCCATGAAAGAACTAGTATTCATTGGGTCTAAGAGAGGGTCAAGCAAAGAACTCAAAATTTATTGTAGGCAGGTTAATCATATATTTATTTGTAAGATGTCTCCAAAATATTGATCAACAACCTTAAGGTTCTCAAGCAATAACATTTAATCAAATGCCAACACCTACTTTATAACCTATGACTTACATAAATCTAAGATGATTAGCCTGAACCTTTGCAAATAGTAATGTTTCAATACGTAAAAGTTCTTCGAGTTGCTTAACTCCGAACCTGATCATTAAGTTTTGACTTTTAGCATCATTAATGATTTAAAGTAGATAACTAAGGCAAGTAAAAACAAAGAAGATAACAAAAGAGAAGGATGTATATGAACTGGTCCGAGAACACGTAGCTTCAACAAGTGTACGAAGTGAAGACAACTTGTTCAAGCTTAGATCATAAAATGCAAAACTTGTTACAAAATCTTGCACATATTTTGTACCCAAACGTATTTTTAGCCATGTCTCTTGATCATAAAATCCACAGTGTGGCTTTCTGGTCAACCATAGTGACTAAAGTGGGAGGGTGGTTGATTGTCCTCAAAGCTGGAAAAAAAAATTTATCGAGAAATGATGAAGGAATTAAACCTAATAAAGGATATGAAAGATGCAAAAAAAAACCTAATGCAACAAGCAGACTAGTATATATCATCAAATGCCAAATAAGATAGCAACAAAAAGGCAAGTTCTATTAGTTTTGCATTACTCAGATCATATGATATATTAATCAGACAATCCAATCAATCATCAAATTTTCCAAATAGGCAGATTGGAATGTGATATCGATAGATTGTATTCGGAATGGTTATCTCGAACAATCAAACTATCATAGTAGCACGATTTAAAAAGATAAGTTCTCAAACTTTGAAGACTATCAACATAGGGTTTATCGTGGATCAAATCTAGATTTAAAAGATCAATTATGAGGATAGATCAAAATCTAAGTGATCTCCTCTTTTAGGCACTACTAATAATGGCATCACCTACCCAGTTCTACTAAACATGCCCATTATAGTTTCTTTCCCACTGGTAGAAAATCGACCTTCATCTGAATGTACCAAAAAATAAAAAGCTTCAACAGCAAAATCTCATCATTTCACATTGCTTTCTTATCTACAGACATTGCATAGAAACTAAAACTCTTGCTTTTTTTGAGACATCAAATAGAAATCATTGCTTATTTTTTCTATCTCTAACACAGAAACACCACTCATTCAAAGTGAAGCACAATCAAATTTAATAATAGTCGTCGCATATCCAAGCAGAAGCAACAACTAAGACAAAAGTAGCACAAAATAGGTCACATGTGCACTACGAATTTGAGTACGAGGAACCCTCTGTAGTTTGCATTGAATGTAGATAGGTGGGACATCAGGCTGCATCTAGTCCATCTTGGACTAGCCCTGCTGTGCAGCATATTACTCTCACTACACACCCATCTAATCCAAGTGGAGGCTTGCTGCATTTATTGCTCACAAGCAGCTGAAGTCAACATTTTTCCTCTTGTAGCACAACAACTGCAATGCTTGATCGCAACTGCAGCATGGCTAGGTTGCCCCGTCATAACTGCAGCATCTATAGAAATTACTCTCATTACACACCCATCTAAGTCAAGTAGAGGCCTGCTGCATTTGTTGCTCGCAAGCTGCTGCACCTGCATTTTTCCCATTACAGCACAACAGCTGCAGTGCCTGATCACACCTACAGCATGGCAAGGTTGCCCGATCATAACTGCAGCACCTATAGAAATGCACGACGCTGCTGTACCTGTAAAGCTGTAGGGTGCATCTGCAGGTGTGCCCTGCAAGGCATGCCTATAGTGCTGCATGTGTTTACTGTTGCACTTCAGTCAACACTGGAGATTTTTGCATGTGAAGATTAAAGTTATGTCATGCACCCCCAACCATCTACTTCCACAACTTCTACACAATTGATGAACAACCTCCTCAAATCATTCTATTAAGAACAAGAAAAAGGAATGACAAAAAGTGGAGGATAGTTTTGATGCATAACTCACAAAATTATGTTTCCAATACATTAAGCTCTTCAATCAAAAACTTGATCCACAAGAAATCCATTAACATCAACGATAAAAAAGAAACTACCTACTCTTATTGAAAAAAAAAAGACTTCACCATGCTATTATACCATTTTATGCATACACATTTAACAGAAATTCTCAAAGAAACAGTTTTAATGAAAAAAGAAATAAAAAAATAGCCATAGGAATGCAAAACTATAAAGAAATGCAAAACTATATATAAGCACCATCTATAAATACGTGCACTCAAGCCTTGGAAGAATAACACGACCATCAAATCAATATCAAAGTATAAATGAGATATAAAGTTATTTCCTATGTATAGCAAAAATCATCAATATCCAAAGATTTGTACTACCTCTTTCCTACACTTTTTACTGACCAATTTCTGTTCTTCAAGGTACCTTAATGTCCGACAAAGTTATTTAAAATACAACCTCAAAGCTTTGGCCAAATCTTCTTCTCTAAGCTATTAACATCTAGAAAAAAAAGGATAAGTATAAAACCTATAAGAAATAAAAATTTGCTAAGTCGAAATCAAATATTAATTTGGGTCAACGAGAAAACATGTATATTTATAAAAAAAATGTCTTTAAATTTCAACCCTAAAATGTTTTATTTCAAATATGCTTTGAGAAAGTCTTTAGATCGAAACCAAAACATAAAACAACTCTAATATCAACACTAGCATTATTGTTAATACCAAAATAAAAAAGACATGCTAAATCAATAGAATTTAAGAGATACTTTTAAAAAAATAACAGTAGAAAAAATTTCCAAAAAACCACTTCTAGGGGCCCCAGTAACAAATCAGTAACAATGAAAAAAGAGCTTGCACAAGCATTTGGTAGGAAAAACCAACAAAATAAAAGGTAAAAGTTCATCATAAAATTAATTTAGGCATTAGGTCTTAACCACAAACTTTAGCAAATAAATCTGATGTTTAAATGTTCAATGAAAAAAATCAAATATCTTGAACTACATAAGTATGTAATTCTGTACTAACATAAAAAAATAATTCTCAATATAAAATAAATAAAATGCCAAAAGAACAAAAACCTTGTAACACAATAAAAATGATTATTAACAACAACACAATCTTTCTCATTTAAGTTAGCTTTACCACGTTAGTATGGTATGTATTTAAATCACAGACATGCCAGCAAAAAACTAAACAAACAGAAGAAAAGTTCTCTGCAAAAAAATTACATGAACAGAAAAAAAACTTCTCTATTCTGAAAATACTGCTAATCATTTTGGTATCATGTCAGTCATCATAGCTATAAGCAACACAAATTGTTAATTTCAATGAAAGAAGTGTAGCAAAATACTTCACTAACATCTGGGCGACCTTTTCTAGTTGCAATATGCAGTGGCGTATTGCCTTATTATCTTCAATGTAAACAATGGAAGAATCTAGCTTGAGCAGTACAAGAAAATATCCACATTATTTCCTTTTACAGCCATTTAAGTCAAGCAGAGGCTTGCTGCATTTGTTCCTTGCAAGCGGCTGCACCTGCATTTTTCCCCCTACAGCACAACAGTTGCAGTGCCTGATCGCATCTGCAGCATGGCAAGGTTGCCCAGTCATAACTGCAGCACCAGAAATGCCCGGTGCTACTGTACCTGTAACAGGGTGCATCTGCAGGTGCGCCTACGAGCACACCTGCAGGAATGCCTATAGTGCTGCAGGCGTTTACTGCTGCACTTCTGTCACCACAGAAAGATTTTTATATGTGAAGATTAAAGTTATGGCATGCAACCCAACCATCTACTTCCACAACTTCTACACAATCACTGAACAACCTCCTCAAATCATCCTATTAAGAACAAGAATATGATAGAATGACAAAAAGTGGATGATAGTTTTGATACATAACTCACAAAATTATTTTTCTAATACATTAAGCTCTTCAATCACAACTTGATCCACAAGCAATCCATTAACATCAACGACAAAAAAGAAAGTACCCACTCTTATTGAAAAAAAGACTTCACCATGCTGTTATACCCTTTTATGAATACACATTTAACAAAAATTGTCAAGGAAACAGCTTTAATGAAAAAAGAAATAAAAAAAATAGTTATAAGAATACAAAACTATAAAGTAATGCATTGTCTCTCAAACTTCACATAAGTTAAGAATGGATTACAAAATTCTAATAGTTCAAAGATGACTTATAATATACAAAAAAACTATACAATATTGATGTTTTCACTGGAGTCCAAAAAGGATTAAGTAAAAAAAAAATAAGAATCTATAATTTGAAATATTATGTAAAGAAAAGTTTTCTATCATATATAAACACCATCTATAAATACATGCACTCAAGCCTTGGAAGAATAACATTAATATCAATTCAATATCAGAGTACATATGAGGCATAAAGTTATTTCCTATGTATAGTAAAAAACATCAATATCCAAAGATTTGTACTACCTCTTTCCTATACTCTTTACTGACCAATTTCTCTTCTTCAAAGTACCTTAATGTTCGACAAAGTTATTTAAAATGCAGCCTCAAAGCTTTGGCCAAATCTTCTTCTCTAAGCTATTAACATCTAGAAAAACTGTGATGCGGCGGTCAAGGGCGAGGTGGCGGGTGTGGGCATGGTGGCTCGGGACCATTATGGGAGACCCATCTATGCTGAGGGCAAGCGTTTTATATCTCGGTCTTGTAATGCTATGGAAATTCAGGCGATGTTAGAGGCTATAGTAATGACCATGAGGAAGCTTTAGAGTTTCCCGGCTGTCGAGATCCAGTCTGACTCGACCACTGCGATTCATTAGGTGATGCAGCTAATTCACTACCCCATGGAGAGAGGTATTTACTCGGATGCACTACATTATGCAAGAAGCAGGCTGGCTCTACGTTTCACTCATGTTCTTAGGGAGGGCAATGGTCCTGCCGACTGGATTGCCAAGATGGCATGTTTTTTCAGATTTTGTTTGGGATGGGGATATGCCCCTACCCGATACTTTGAAAAAGCTTTTGTTGATTGATTTTGTATTTAAGCCTCCATAAAGGGTTCGGTTTGGTAGGCTTCGGCCACTTTTTTGAATCAGAGAAAAGCAAAAAGATAAATATAAAAACTATAATAAATAAAAATTCGCTAAGTTGAAATCAAATATTGATTTGGGTCAACTAGAATACATGTATATTTATAAAAAAAATGTCTTTAAATTTCAACCCTAAAATGTTTTATTTCAAATATGCTTTGAGGGAGTCTTTAAATGGAGACCAAACAATGAAAAAACTCTAATATCAACTCTAGCTTTATTGTTAATACTAATAATGGAAAGACATGATAAATCAATAGAATTTAAGAGACTTTTAAAAAAATAATAACAGCAAAAATGTCCAAAGAACCACTTCTAGGAGCCCCAGTAACAAATCAGTAACAATGAAAAAAAACTTGCAAAAGCATTTGGTAGGAAAAACCAACAAAATAAAAGATAAAAATTCATCATAAAATTAATTTAGGCAGTAGGTCTTAACCACAAACTTTAGCAAATAAATCATATGTTTGAGTGTTCAATGAAAAAAATCAAACATCTTAAACAACATAGTGTAATTCAGCAATAACATGAAAAAATAATTCTTAACATAAAATAAATGAAGGTGCGATCGATCGAAATCTGATAAGTTCGATCAATCGGAATCGGATAAGTCAGATAGATCAGATGATTTGAATCAATCGAAATTAGATGATTTGCACTTCACATGTTTCCAGCGATTCACATGGCATCATCAAATGATACAAGTTTTGGATGAGAATCTACAACACACTAGAACGGCCTTGTCGGCGATCATTTACTCCGACAACATCTAGGGTTCCTCGAATAATGTGATATCTTACACCGGGTAAATTTAAAATATTATCTAATTATTTATTTTAAAATATCTATATTCGATGGGTATGTATAATATGGATTAGTATTCATGTAATTTATTATTAATATATCCAATACTACAATACTATTAGTGTTTCATATCTTCTGATGGAAACAAATTGGGACGAAAGGATTTGAATCTTCGAATCCCGGGTCCAAAACCCGTTGCCTTACCACTTGGCCACGCCCCATTTACCTTTTATATTTTAATTTTATGTTTAACATAATATAATTATAAGTTTCATATCGGTTAACCTTCTTTTTCTCTTATGTGACAAAATTGGTAGCAGAATTTCAAATTGATTGAAAAAAGATAAGGGGATTTGCGGTTGGCTGCGGAGACACATTGGTTTGTGGTCAAATTCCAACGCGGCGGACCTGATCATATATCTGCACGGCCCAATCCATAGCTCAAGTCATGCACTTTCGAACAACAAACACATACACAGAGACCCGCCAACAATAGTCAAATTTTTATTGAACCTCTGAAAACTTAAAGATATATATTTGATTTATGATTAGTCCCTTTCTTTCCTTAAGAAAACTATATTTGATATCATCATTTATTGTATAGTAAGATCATAGATCATATCTAGAATATTAAAACAAAAGATGGGGAAACTCAAACATCTCCCCAAAAGGGATGTGGCAAAGTTGGCTGGATCAAGGCAATCGATTGTGAATCCACCATGCGGGGGTTCAATTCCCGAATGAGCTACTATGTTGGATTTGTAATACTTGCCTTGCATACTTTGAGTTAAATAATTTGGATATATAGATAATTGTTTATTGTGTTTGCTTTTAGTCTTTGCTCAATAAATTTTTGAAGACTACAAAGTTTCCTTCTTTTACATTGAATTTTCAAGTGTTAAGATTTGGTGTTTAAATAGTTGTGGTGTCAGAGAATTTGTTTATTATGTAAAACTATTGGTCATCTGATCATTATTTCTTATCTTGTATTTTTATGAAAAAAATTGATGATAGTGTGTAAGAAACATGTTGTCAGTCATATTGCAAGGGACTAATGCCAATTATTAGAAAGTGTTAAATGATGCTCCTGTAGGCCCGATGGTACGAAAAACATTCTAATGGACAATGATGAGAAAATTGTTGTGAGCTTTATACCTTTATATAACAATGCTAAACAAATTGAACAATTTTGAACATTAAAATCAAAAAAATTATAACATGAGATCAATTGAAATAGGGTAAATTCTAATTAGGTATCTCAAATTTTACCTAATTTACAAGTTGGTCCACAACATTTCAATAATAAGCAATTAGGACTTTCCAGTTCAAAACTTACAAATTGGCCCTCAATAATATCAAGGAATTATTGTGCTTGTGAAATCGTAAACTTTCCCCTATGATTGTATACCAGTGGTTTCGTTCTTATAAAAAGAACTTTTCATGAATCACATTGAACCCTAAGGTGTTCCTTAAAGCTTTGACAACTTCCCTCTTTCAATCCCAAACAAGTCACTATACTGAAAAAAAATCTAAAAGGCATTCGTTGGCAATAAACAGCTTCATTCAATCACTTAAAAACGAAAAATGTTGCAACCACTAAAAGCCACTGCTCACCCAAATGTTGAATTTTTCTATGCCTAGGTGAAATAAAGAAGAGAGAGAAAACTAGGGCAGATGAGGGTAAAATTAGAATAAATAAGGATCAATGCATTGATTTGCAAGCTTAAACATATCTATAATCATATTGTAAATGTTAGTTTTGATGATATCCATTAAATTTAAGACATGCTTACAAGTTTATTAAACTTGAAGGACTTATTAGCCTATTACTAAAATATTGAGAACCAAATTGTAAATTACATAAAAATTAAAAGAAATAGTAGCAATTTATTCATTCGAATATTTACAAGGTAGGCCCAACAATGTTCCCATTTAGAGTGCTTATGTATGGCAATGCCTCCCACCAAGTGAAAAACATCATGCGAAAGGTAATGCAAAGCATCCACATTCCACAATGAGAAGAAAGTCCTCGTTGAGAATTTATTCAGTTTTAAATTTGGTGCTACATATCTAATGGTTTCTTCATCATAAATACAGTATTCTACCAATGACTTTTGTATTAATAGTCAGCAATTTTTAGAAGCTAGATATCAAAACCAGCATCGCTTATTTTTTCTTTATGTAAAAGCAGTGTTGCTTTTCATAAATATTGCTTCATAAATAACAAAACTATGTCAAGGCAAATCCCTGGACACTGTCACAATCAATGTGATAAAATTTATATTTCGTATAGATATATTATAAAGTTTAAAAGTGATGACAATTAATAATAAAATACTTGAAAAAAAAAGAAAAAGTTATACAATCTCCTTAGGTGTTGAACAAGCAATAATGATCGTGAAAACAACTCGAACAATAAAGACCATGTCAATTAGAAGTAAACCTTCACTTTAAAATTTCATCTTTACTCCACAACTAATATTATAAGCATTTCCCCAAGTAAAAAGATTGAACAATACATGAGATTCTTTAGAGCAAGTCAGAGCAAAACCTTACACTTAGTTTTCGACATTATAAAAGTAAATTATAAAAGAATGGAATTCATGAAGATGAAGGCACTCATCCTCATTCCCTTTTGATAACTTTATCATTCACTTGGATCTCTTTAATAAATTTCTCAAAAACTTCTTGTCAAATAAGATGAAAGGAAACCAACAAATTCTACGAAGTAAATTAATAATCAAGAAGGCTAATTAGGAAAAATTAAATAACAAAATACAACTAATGATACCTAAAAGAAAGTATCTTTAACTGGTACTCCAACAGGAATTAAAGAGGCCTTAAGATTTTTCCTTATTAATGCTATTTTTACCAAAGTAATCAACATATGAAAAATAATATCAAGTAGAACAACTAACTTAAAATTAGCACAACTTATATTGCAAGCTAAAGCGATAACAAATGCAAGGATATCAAAACATCAACTAAAAGAACCAAAAGCATATCCCAATACACTATCCAAGAGACTATAAAGTTTGCAAAAAACTATTGTTCCTAAATCTCTTACGGTCCTTTATTGTAATAAGTAGGTTAAACAAATAAAAAAAAGCAAATAAAAGTTATCTTAAACTTGTCGATCCTTAATCCCTTTAGCATCTTCATTAAGTGAATCTACATGAAATATACAACTAATGAAATAAACTTTGAAAACTTAGAAAACATGACTCATGCTATTGATGTTGTCAGATTATGATAATAAAGTTTGCATAACCTTTGTAATTAATGAACCATAAGAGAAGTCCCTACACTACAAAAAGTGCAAAACTATTCATCAATTGCACATCTCATTCATGTTATCGAACATTTTATTAATCCTAAGTATAACAAACATATAGTACTAAACAACAAAAATCAATATCCATGTTACTTAAAATATTGTTAGGAGAGATATAAATATGAGTATGAAGAAAAATTCATAACTTGGAAATCCTACACATACTCATAAAATTATTACAAAAAGATTAATTATAAAACAAGTAACTTGCTAGTATACATGACAATATGCACTTTTGAAATATTATTAGAACATAAATAAACTAAAAAAATTTAAGATTCCTCAAAAAAAAATAAATGTCATTATTTTATTAAAGAATATATTACAAAACAAAACAATACAACACACACATTTGATTCATTTCTTTATGCTTAGTATTCTTTTTCTCTTAACTTTGTTCTATGGTTTCTATAGCTAGCACATTTTTAAAATTTACATAAACAATAACAAAATAGTTGGAACCTATCCTTTTGAATGTTAATTATGAACAAAACAACACAAACATGTCATAACAAACAAGAAATATACTAGAAAATATATGTTTTTAATTAATTTCTTATAGCATGCATTTAAAGATGAATTGTAATTAAAACAACCTTTTATCATTTTTATGTCCTAAAAGTTATTTTGCATTTACACTTTGATTTTAATATTTTTGTCAATTTTTCTTCATGTAGTATATATTGTTGTGACATCATAATCACATATGCTTGAAGAAAACATGTGCATCAATTTTTAAAATTTACCTTCATGCACAACCACATCCTCAACACAATAAACCCTACCTCCAATTTATCACTAAATATAATCTATAGAATAAAAGATTATAAATAAGCCAAGACAATGTAAGTTAACCACATCTATCATCTTTAATAAGAACCTCTAATGGACTTTAATCAAACCTGATGTAAATCTTGTGAGTTGCTAGCAAGTTAAACTATTTACTATATGGACTCAAACAGAAAACATACATCCCAAATAATTCAAGTTTATTAATGGGAAAAGTCCAATTGTAAAACTCATTGGAGTGGATAGAAATCTAAACAAATAATAGAATTATTTTTATTTTTTATTTAAGTGTTGATCCCCTTTTAGTGGAAAAGTATTTATATAAAATGAGCAATTAATCAATAACAAAAAACATAATCTTATTACTAATGTTAACAAATATTTCGTGACATCTAACCTACACACTATGTAATAAATAAACAAACAAGCCAAAAATAATAATAAAAGCTTAAAAGCCCAAAAGCAAACACTAGGAATACAGCAACTAAATTGTATTGTCATCACATTTTGCTAAACTGATAGCTAGATTCAATTTTTTCTCACCATTAGCCCAAACTTAATCAAATCATCAAGCAGAATTGAATTTCTTTTATATTTGAAATGCCTTTTTGTTTCCAATAATTTAGCTTATTGAGAGCAAGCTCAAGAGATGTTCTTTGAAAGTAGCTTTCAAAGAAAGTTGCTACGAGGTAATACATAGACTAAATATCCCAAGTATTTCCATGTCAAATGAATTTCTTGAAAAAGAATCGATCTGAAATACATAATTTCAATAGATTTTAAGAAAAAAAAATTGTTTACAATGGCTTTGGGAACAACATATATGTCATAAAGCAGCGAAACAGATGATCAATAGAGTATTAAACCTCATAAGACACAAAAAAATTGATCATTAGGGGACGGTAAAAGTCCCAAACTCTCGTCAGTCTATAAAAATATCTATTGTACCTTAATAAAATTGAATGTATTGATGAAGGAAAGAATAAAAGACGTTGAAATTTTTACAGAATTAAGTATTGCGAAGGTGAAAAAAATGAAACGAAGACCAACCAGCAAGATCGGCGAGGAGACACCACATCGGTCCACAGAGGAGATCCACGGAATTCGGTGTCAACCCATGGTTGAACGTAGCAGTGGTGTTCGCGGACCGAACTAAATTCCCACACGGCATCGACGTCTACACAGCGGAACCCTAGCCTTGAGGCAGTCGCAGCAGCCGGCGGGTACAAGGAAAAACAAGTGAGTTGAGAATTAATGCCGCTGTCATTAAATTAAATTTCAAATTTATTTTCATCTCTTATATTCAAATTTATAAATCAGAAATTTCACTCACCGTTAGTATCATTTAAAATTATTTTGATTTGGATTTTTTTATTTGGGTTTTCTAAAAATCTTTAACTGGAGATTAAAAGTTATGTCAGTATTAAAAAGTTATTTTTTTATTTTAATATTTTTTTATTTTTAATAAATAAGCACATATAAAAAATTTTATTTCTTTATTTTTTTCTTATAGTTTCTTGTTTAAAAATGAACATGATGTTTATGAATTCATAATCATAAACATCATTTAAAATATTATATCAAAATTATTCTTAATAAAAATGCTATATACAAAAAAATATATTTTTTATCTTCATCTTTTATAATATTTTTAAGACACTAAAAAGATATGATTATTTATATTAATTAAAACTTCTATTAAAATTTAATTAATAATGTATAATAAATTTTTCAAAAATAAATCAATATTTATTCTTATTAAAAAATGTATTTATTAGAAAATGTATTTATGTGGGAATTATATGGATAACTTTACAAAGAAATTTAAATACTTTTTAATTACAAAAAAATAAAAATTTATTCATAATTTATGATTTATTATAGATTAATATATATAAAGTAGAAATATTAAGTACTACACTAAAACAATCAAATAATTTTTTGAGAGTTTAATAAAAACTTTGATAGCTATTTTATATGATTAAAAGTGTAAATTTCGGGTTTCGGGTTTCAGGTTTCCGGTTTCGGGTTTCGGGTTTCCGGTTTCAGGTTTCGGGTTTCGGGTTTCGGTTTCTGTATTTGTTTCGGGTTTCGGGTTCGGCTTCGTTTTCGGGTTTCGGTTTTTAATTTTCGGGTTTCGGGTTTCGGTTTCGGATTTCGGGTTTCAGGTTTCGGGTTTTTCGGGTTTCGGGTTTTTCGTGTTTGGGATCTTCGGGTTTCGGGTGTTCGGGTTTCGGGTTTCAGCTTCGGGTTCGGGTTTCGAGTTTCGATTTCGGTTATGGTTTCGTGTTTCGGGTTTCGCTTTTCGAGTTTCGGGTTTCGATTTTCGGATTTCGGGTTTCGGTTTCGGGTTTCGGGTTTCGGGTTTCGAGTTTCAGGTTTCGTTTTTCGGATTTCGGGTTTCGGGTTTCGATTCGGTTTCGGGTTTCGTCTTTCGCTTTTCGGGTTTCGGTTTTGGTTTTCGGGTTTCGGGTTTGGGGGTCGGGTTTCGGTTTCGGGTTTCGGGTTTCGATTTTCGAGTTTCAGATTTCGGGTTTCGGTTTTCGGATTTAAGATTTCGGGTTTCGGGTTTTCTATTTCGGGTTTCGTGTTTTTCGGGTTTCGGGTTTCGGGTTTCGGGTTTTCTGTTTTCGGGTTTCGTGTTCGGGTTCGGTTTCGGGTTTCGGTTTCATTTCGGTTTCGGGTTTAGGGTTTCGATTTTCGCGTTTCGGGTTTCGATTTTCGGGTTTCGTGTTCGAATTCGGATTCGGTTTCGGGTTCGGATTTCGGGTTTCGGGTTTCGGTGTCGGGTTTCGGTCTTTGTTTCGGTTTCGGTCTCTGTTTCGGTTTCGGGTTTCGTGTTTCGTGTTTCGAGTTTCGGGTTTCGGTTTCGGGTTTCGTGTTTCGATTTTCGAGTTTCGGGTTTCGGTTTCGGATTCGGGTATCGGGTTTCGGTTTCGGGTTTCGGGTTTCGGTTTCGGTATCGTTTTCGGGATTCGGGTTTCGGGTTTGGTTTCTGATTCGGTTTCGGTTTTCGGATTTCGGGTTTCGGGTTCGGTTTCGGTTTCGGTTTCTGTTTCGGCTTCGGGTTTCGATTTTCGGGTTTCGTGTTTCGATTTCGGTTTCGGTTTCGGTTTCGGGTTTCGGGTTCGATTTCGGTTTCGGTTTCGGGTTTCGTATTTTGGTTTCGGTTTCGGGTTTTTGTTTCGGGTTCGGGTTTCGGTTTCGGTTTCGGTTTCGGTTTCGGTTTCGGTTTCGGTTTCGGTTTTCGGTTTCGGTTTCGGTTTCCAGATTCCTTTCCGGTTTTCGTTTCCTGGATTCGGATTCCCGGTTTCGGGTTCCGTCTCCGGGTTCCGGGTTCCGGGTTCCGTTTATCGGGTTCCGGGTTCCGGGTTCCGGGTTCCGGGTTCCCGAAGCTATTATATAAGAATTCCAAAACAGCGAAAAACTAGAGAACTCCATATCATTCATCTGCAAAGGTGGAAGATTTGCAATAGGCATAGCATGTCAGCAAGCAAACCTGACCATCTCAACACATAAAGAATGAACTCTGCTGGAATTTGGTTTAGTCAAAACAAGCACTGTTTGTGGCTGGGATTCCCACCTCAGTAGAATCTGAATATACAGCTTCTTGATTAGAATACCAAACTGAGATGCATCTTGCAAAATAAAGAGAGACAATGACAATAACACTACACAAACTTCAGCTTAGATGGTAGTAAAAGAAATTTGATGCTTATAACATCCATGTGTTGAAGATAGATGCAAAGGCAGGATAAGGTCACCACATCTGTTTATTGCTTCATTCTGCAGTGGTTATATTACCTCTCTCAAAGGAGACGACTTCAAGCTTGTGCTGACCGCTTTTGTCGCATTGCATCCCCAAGCAAGCCTGTAGGAGATAAAGACAATATAAATAAACAATAAAAAAAATATAAAACTATAAACTGAAATATAACAATATGATAGTGAAAGAAAATGTACATGCTTTCTCCATTTAATTTTTAATGTTCAGTTACACTAAACTGATGCTAAAATTAAAATTTTTCAAAACTAGACATTTTACAACGGAAAACAAAAAGAAAAGAGAACAGAAAGTTAAGAATATGCATCTTAAATGACATAAAGCAGAAAGAAAGAACCACCACTCTCCAAAGATCATTACAGCTCTAATATTAACATTCCCAGAGGAAGCAAAAAACCCAAATGACAAGTTGAACAACAAATAATTATTAACAACCACTATTCTCTCTAAGAAACTTAAAATGTTTAAACATATCAATTGTGACAATAAAACATTGGAATAAACATAGATAAGAAAAAGAGTTGAAGTAAATAAATCCAAAAATTTGTCACCAACCTACCTTCCTTGCAACCATCCTTCGTTTCATGTTAGTACTATCCATTACCCCATCCTGAACAACCTCATGAGAACAAATCCCATCCTTCCCACACATTCGTCATTTTTTATCAGGATGAATATCATAAACAACTGGATTATTACCAACAATGCAAAACTTATTGTTCATAGAACCATCATTAGTCATTCTTGTTGCCTCGATTGCAATTCAATGAAGCATGTTTTGTTATACATTGTAATAACTAACAAAATTTCAAAGGCACGTGCAAGTAAATGTTCCACATTAATCAATTAGTAGAGTAGTAGCCTCCTGAAGATTTATGACACAAGAATGGGTTATGAACTAAAACTTTATTCCAAATAAATCATAAGATACTAAGGTATACATTCCACATAAATCGTAAAGAAACTTCAAAGTTGAAAATATAGAAACTTCACTCAAATTAACACACCAGATAATTCATACAGAAGTTTCATAGAACTTTGTACGTTTAATAAAAGTCAAAATGCAGAGCAGAAAAAGAAACCATAATGAAGTTCGACATAATGACAACCAAAAACCAAATTAAAAAAAATGAACATCCTACCATATGTATCATAGAAATCTAATACATAAAATTAAGATAACAAAGCAGAAAGAATATATCAAATATTTTACAGAAAATGTACATTTTCCTTCAAGACCCACAGTTAGAGAACTACATAATTCATCTACAAGTTTGTCCAAACCTTGATGCTTAAGGAAAAGATTCTGTTCCTTCTTCAATTCATATTTATGCTTCCAAGTAGCTGCTTTGGCTTGTGCTCATGCCTTTCCTTCAGCAACGTGCCTTAAAGCTTTTGAGACAGCTAAATATCCAAAATTGATTTCAAATGCAAGTCATCAAACCAGAAAGAAGAAAGAACATGGAAAACCACACATATTTTATGTTAAATAATTGGAAGAAATACAAATTAAATCAAGAATTTCAATATAGGAAATTGTTGTGAGTTTGATACCTTTACATAACAATATTAAACAAATTGAACAATTTCGAACATTAAAATCAGAAAAAAATTGTAACATGAGATCAATTGAATTAGGGTAAATTCTAATTAGGTATCTCAAATTTTACCAAATTTAGAAGTTGGACCACAACATTTCAATAATAAGCAATTAGGACTCTCAAGTTCAAAAGTTACAAATTGGCCCTCAATAATATCAAGGAATTATTGTGCTTGTGAAATCCTAAACTTTCCCTTATGATTGTATACTAGTGGTCTCGTTCTTATAAAAAGAACTTTTCATGCATCACATTAAACTCTAAGGTGCTCCTTAAAGCTTTGACAACTTAACTCTTTCAATCCCAGACAAGTCATTATGCTGAAAAAATCTAAAAGGCATTCATTGGCAATAAGCAGCTTCATTCAATCACTTAAAAACGAAATATGGTGCAACCACTAGAAGCCATTGCTCACCCAAATGTTGAATTTTTCTATGCCTAGGTGAAATAAAGAAGAGTGAGAGAAGACTAGGGCAAATGAGGGTAAAATTAGAATAAATAAGGATCAATGCATTGCTTTGCAAGCTTAAACATATCTATATTCATATTGTAAATGTTAGTTTTGATGATATCCATCAAATTTAAGACATGCTTATAAGTTTATTAAACTCGAAGGACTTATTAGTCTATTACTAAAATATTGAGAACCAAATTGTAAATTGCATAAAAGTTAAAAGAATCCACATTCCACAATGAGAAGAAAGTCCTCATTGAGAATTTATTCAGTTTTAAATTTAATGCTACATATTTAATGGTTTCTTCATCATAAACATAGTATTCTACCAATGACTTTTGTATTAATAGTCAGCAATTTTTAGAAGCTAGATATCAAAACCAGCATTGCTTATTTTTTCTTTATGTAAAAGCAGTGTTGCTTTTCATAAATATTACTTCATAAATAACAAAACTATGTCAAGGAAAATCCTTGGACATTGTCATGAAAAATACTTTTTAACAGCTCTAGAAGTGAAAAATAACAAATAAACAGCAAGAACATCACATAGGACTTGAAGGAAGTTGTAGAATGAAAATAGAACCCAAAACTGTTTCATCCTACTAATGAAACTATACACAATTGAAAGTTTAAATTTGTCAACGTACAAAGATGTGAGACGAAGTCTTTTTGATGTTAAACCTATAGGCCTGGCATTCAATTATCAGACCAAACAAAGAGTTGGTCAAATTTGAAGATATTTATACCATCTCCCCAAATATTAAGTAACATTAGGGAGTACCAAATAAAAATCCCCAAGCTAGAAGAGGTGACAATCAGATGATTGAAAGGAGAGGCAAAGAAACAACAACAAAGCAAATGCTCTGAGCATATTACAATCTACAAAATCTGGTGGCAACTCAAACTCGACTAGTACGACAATTCTAGCTGGCAACTTAGAATTGAAGAGTTTTCTAAATGTTAATCATTTTGAGCAAACCACATTCAAAGTTCAACAATCAATGTGATAAAATTTATATTTCGTATAGATATATATAAAGTTTAAAGGTGATGACAATTAATAATAGAATACTTGAAAAAAAAAGAAAAAGTTATACAATCTCCTTAGGTGTTGAACAAGCAATAATGATCGTGAAAACAACTCGAACAATAAAGACTATGTCAATTAGAAGTAAACATTCACTTTAAAATTTCATATTTTACTCCACAACTAATATTATAAGCATTTCCCCAAGTAAAAAGATTGAACAATACATGACATTCTCTAGACCAAGTCAGAGCAAAACCTTACACACAGTTTTCGACATTATAAAAGTAAATTATAAAAGAATGGAATTCATGAAGATGAAGGCACTCATCCTCATTCCCTTTTGATAACTTTATCATTCACTTGGATCTCTTTAATAAATTTCTCAAAAACTTCCTATCAAATAAGATGAAAAGAAACCAACAAATTTTACGAAGTAAATTAATAATCAAGAAGGCTAATTAGAAAAAATTAAATAACAAAATGCAACTAATAATACCTAAAAGAAAGTATTTTTAACTGGTACTCCATCAGGAATTAAAGAGGCCCGAAGATTTTTCCTTATTGATGCTATTTTTACCAAAGTAATCAACATATGAAAAATAATATCAAGTAGAACAACTAACTTAAAATTAGCACAACTTATATTGCAAGCTAAAGCGATAGTAAATGCAAGGATATCAAAACATCAACTAAAAGAACCAAAAGCATATCCCAATACACTATCCAAGAGACTATAAAGTTTGCAAAATACTATTGTCCCTAAATCTCTTACGATCCTTTATTGTAATAAGTAGGTTAAACAAATAAAAAAAAGCAAATAAAAGTTATCTTAAACTTGTCAATCCTTAATCCCTTTAGCATCTTCATTAAGTGAATCTACATGAAATATACAACTAATGAAATAAACTTTGAAAACTTTGAAAACATGACTCATGCTATTGATGTTGTCAGATTATGATAATAAAGTTTGCATAACCTTTGTAATTAATGAACCATAAGAGAAGTCCCTACACTACAAAAAGTGCAAAACTATTCATCAATTGCACATCTCATTCATGTTATCGAACATTTTATTATTCCTAAGTATAACAAACATATAGTACTAAACAACAAAAATCAATATCCATGTTACTTAAAATATTGTTATGAGAGATATAAATATGAGTATGAAGAAAAATTCATAACTTGGAAATCCTACACATACTCATAAAATTATTACAAAAAAATTAATTATAAAACAAGTAACTTGCTAGTATACATGACAATATGCAATTTTGAAATATTATTAGAACATAAATAAACTAAAAAAATTTAAGATTCCTCAAAAAAAAAAATAAATGTCATTATTTTATTAAAGAATATATTACAAAACAAAACAATACAACACACACATTTGATTCATTTCTTTATGCTTAGTATTCTTTTTCTCTTAACTTTGTTCTATGGTTTCTATAGCTAGCACATTTTTAAAATTTACATAAGCAATAACAAAATAGTTGGAACCTATCCTTTTGAATGTTAATTATGAACAAAACAACACAAACATGTCATAACAAACAAGAAATATGCTAGAAAATATATGTTTTTAATTAATTTCTTATAGCATGTATTTAAAGATGAATTGTAATTAAAACAATCTTTTACCATTTTTATGTCCTAAAAGTTATTTTGCATTTGTACTTTGATTTTAATATTTTTGTAAATTTTTCTTCATGTAAAATATATTGTTGTGACATTATAATCACATGTGCTTGAAGAAAAAATATGCATCAATTTTTAAAATTTATCTTTCATGCACAACCACATCCTCAACGCAATAAACCCTACCTCCAATTTATCACTAAATATAATCTATAGAATAAAAGATTATGAATAAGTCAGGACAATGTAAGTTAACCCCACCTATCATCTTTAATAAGAACCTCTAATGGACTTTAATCAAACCTGATGTAAACCTTGTGAGTTGCTAGCAAGTTAAACTATTTACTATATGGACTCAAACAAAAAACATGCATCTCAAATAATTCAAGTTTATTAATGGGAAAAGTCCAATTGTAAGACTCATTGGAGTGGATAGAAATCTAAACAAATAATAGAATTATTTTTATTTTTTATTTAAGTGTTGATCCCCTTTTAGTGGAAAAGTATTTGTATAAAATGAGCAATTGATCAATAACAAAAAACATAATCTTATTACTAATGTTAACAAATATTTAGTGACATCAAACCTACACACTATGTAATAAATAAACAAGCAAGTCAAAAATAATAATAAAAGCTTAAAAGCCCAAAAGCAAACACTAGGAATGCAGCAACTAAATTGTATTGTCATCACATTTTGCTAAACTGATAGCTAGATTCAATTTTTTCTCACTATCAGTCCAAACTTAATCAAATCATCAAGCATAATTGAATTTCTTTTATATTTGAAATGCCTTTTTGTTTCCAACAATTTAGCTTATTGAGAACAAGCTCAAGAGATGTTCTTTGAAAGTGGCTTTCAAAGAAAGTTACTATGAGGTAATACATAGACTAAATATCCCAAGTATTTCCATGTCAAATGGATTTCTTGAAAAAGAATCGATCTGAAATACATAATTTCAATAGATTTTAAGAAAAAAAATTGTTTACAATGGCTTTGGGAACAACATATATGTTAGAAGTTTGAGAAACAGATGATCAATAGAGTATTAAATCTCATAAGACACAAAAAATTGATCATTATGGGACGGTAAAAGTTCCAAACTCTCGTCAGTCTATAAAAATATCCATCGTACCTTAATAAAATTGAATCTATTGATGAAGGAAAGAATAAAAGACGTTGAAATTTTTATAGAATTAAGTATTGCGAAGGTGAAAAAAATGAAACGAAGACCAACCAGCAAGATCGGCTAGGAGACACCACATCGGTCCACAGAGGAGATCCACGGAATTCGGTGTCAACCCATGGTTGAACGTAGCAGTGGTGTTTGCCGACCGAACTAAATTCCCACACGGCATCGACGTCTACCTTAGTGACAGCGGAACCCTAGCCCTGAGGCAATCGCAGCAGCCGGCGAGGGTACAAGGAAAAATAAGTGAGTTGAGAATTAATGCCGCTGTCATTAAATTAAATTTCAAATTTATTTTCATCTCTTATTTTCAATTTTATAAATAAGAAATTTCACTCACCGTTAGTATCATTTAAAATTATTTTTGTTTGGAGTTTCTAAAAATCTTTAACTGGAGATTAAAAAGTTTTTCAGTATTAAAAAGGTATTTTTTATTTTAATATATTTTTATTTTTACTAAATAAGCACATATAAAAAAATTTATTTCTTTATTTTTTTCTTATAGTTTCTTGTTTAAAAATGGGCATAATCTAATATAATTAATTATAAAAAATTAATTTAAAATATTATATCAAAATTATTCTTAATGAAAATATTATATACAAAAAAATATATTTTTTATCTTCATCCTTTATATATTTTTAAGACACTAAAAAGATATGATTATTTATATTAATTAAAGTTCTATTAAAATTACATTAACAATACATAATAAGTTTTGAAAAAATAAATCAATGTTTTTTCTTATTAGAAAATGAATTTATGTGAGAATTATATGGATAACTTTATGAAGAAATTTAAATACTTTTTAATTACAAAAAAATAAAAATAAATTTATAATTTATGATTTATTATATATTAATGTATATAAAGTAAAAATATTAAGTACTATACTAAAATAATCAAGTATATTTTTGAGAGTTTTATAAAAACTTTGATAGCTATTTTATATGATTAAGAGTGTAAAGTAAGGGTTTTAGGTTTTGGGTTTTGGGGTTTCGGTTTCGGTTCCAGGTTTCGTTTTCGGGTTCCGAGTTCTGGTTCTAAGTTCTAGGTTTCGAATCTCTAATAAAAAAGAGATTGAGGATTATAACTAAGTATTGTCATAATTAATAACTAATAGAAAAATATGTATTGTGTGTTTGATATTTTTTTTGTTTTTTAAAGTATGAAACTAATAAATAATTAATATTGTATCTTTTATATTAATTTTGATTTTGTGTATACAATCAATTTTTTTAAAATTATGAAATAAATACATATTAATATTTATAAATTTCATTAATTCATGAAAAATAATAAGATTTGGATAAATAAATTTAATTGTAAAAATTATTTTCTTTTTTATATACTTCATATTAGTTATTATTATTGAGAATAATTATGATTTAAAATATATTATTAAATTTTTTTTAAAAAATAATTAAAAAATTTCTAACTTAAATGAATTGATTAGTAAAATAAATGTTTTATAATATGAAATTAAATTATTAGAGTAAATTAAACTAGTTTTGTTTACATTTTGTTATCATGTTAGTTTGTAATTTTATTTAATATACTAAGTTTTTGTTATTAATCTCCCACATTTTTAATTTTATATTTTTTATACAATTAATATATATATATATATATACACACACACACAGACACATCACTCTTTTAAAAAATTAATTTCCATTAAATTTTAAATATTAATATTAAAAATTTACAATTATAGTATATTATTGATATAAAAACTAGTGTCTATTTTTTATTTTTAATATATAAAATAATTTTCTAATTTTTGGATTTTAAAATAAATTTTAAAACAAATAAATAATTACAATAGTTCTTTATCGTAATCATTTTACTAAATATTGAAAGAATATATATATATATATATACATATTGCATGTAGTTCTGTTTAATTAATTGAGTTTTTTTTATTAAGTTGTGCATACTATTGAGGTCTTGAATTTTAAATTTTTTTATAAATTATTATACATATATTTATATGTATCACAGTTCTTAAGAATAATTTCATGTTAATTTTTTTAACATAAAAAATAAAAAAATAAATTATATTATTGATATAAGAAAGAAAGATTAATTTTATAATTTTTAATATTTCAATTAATATTTTAATATTTTATTTTAAAAATAAAAGAGTACTATGTAACAATTAACAATACTACTTTTGAGATTATATTTTTATAATTTTTTAAGATAATAAAATGTAAAATATAATTGTGTTATATTTTTCTTAAATTAAATTATTCAAATGTAATGTGGACCTTCTTAAATTTGAAAATTTTATTTTTTTGGGATTAGGGATTAGAGAATTAAATTATGCTAGCTTACAATTTATTTCAATTTTTGGCTCTCACATAATTATTTTATGCAATTATACTTGTTATTACGTATTGTCATGATACAAGATCAATAAAACAATATGAGCATTCTGTTTTCAAATATTTTTTTGTTTTTTGAAATATGAAACCAATAATGGAGGAATTTTATATGTATTAATTACTTTTGAGTTTACATAGACAATCAATTTTAAACAAAATTTATAAAATAAAGACACATTATTATTTGTAAATTTCATTGACTCATGATAAATAATAAATTTTAATAAAAAATTTAAATATTAAAATTATTTTATTCTACATGTACTTCATGCTAGTTATATTAATTAAGAACAATTAAGATTTAAAAGAATATTATAAAAATAGTTATAAAAAATAAAATAACAATCTTAAAAATTGCTTTTCCAAAATTAGTTTCCACATTTGTAATTTTTTAAGAGAAAAAAGGATTGCATGTAAATAATGAGAGAAACCATAATAACAAAAAATAATAATAGATCTTAAAAGAAGAAGATAAATAACATCCCTAATATGAAGGATAAAAGCAATAATGATAAAAAAAATCATCATGAGACATTGCTTAATTGGTGAGATAAATGTAACATGATCACATTAGGTGGTTTAAGTATATTTGACCATGTGAAAATGGTATTCTTTTATCAAATGGGTGAGTTTCAAATAATTTTCTTAATATCTTCAATTGTTTTCTATTAGTAGGTTAAGATTATCTTTCCAATTTTTTTACAAACTAAATATAACCATGTATTTCTACTTATAGTAACAAACCAAGTGAAACTGTGTATATTTTTTGTTAAGTATTCTATTGTAATGTTTTTATTAATTTTTGAATTAAAGATGTATTGGAATGTTTTCATCCTTAAATTTTTATATTTGAACATATTGTTAATATTTTTAAGTATATACTAATTTTTATTAACTAGCTTAGTATTTATAACTCTATTTTTCTTATAATAATTTAGTTTTATTATCTTTTTTATTAATTTAGATTTTTAATATCCATAATTCTCATTATTATCACTTTAAAATATATTTTTTATATTTAGAAAGACATTTTGAAGATATCTTAAATAGATTTGGACGTGTTCTAAATATTTTAGAATATTTTTTATAAAAATAGTTGCTTAGTTTTTTATATTTTTTTAGCTTTTGTATTAAAAAAATTATCAATAATTTTAAGTTATATATATATATAATAATTTGGCCTACTCTATAAAAATAATCATATATTTTTTAGATATTGATATGTTGAATTTTTTGCATAATTGGTTCTATATGATCACATTTAAATCATTGTCCTCTTATTTATCAGATTTGACATAAATTTTATGAATATTATCACATTATTTTTGTCATTTTTATATATACATGATTTTATTTATGTAATCATATCTGTAATTAAATAATTTTTATTATATAAGATTAAAAGAAAAAAAATGTATTAAGTAATAAGATTTTTTTATTTTTTTGAATTATAAATCATAACTATTATTTTATTATTATGATATTTAAAAACTATTAGTTAATAAATAAGTCATTAATTATTATCTTTGATTTTTTTAATAAAAAAAGCATGATGAATAAAAACGATACTTTGAAAATAATAATTTATATTATAACATATGCCTTACTCCCGAGGAGAAGGGCAGGACAGGTGGCAAAGAGCATTGGAAAGGTCCAAAGCAAATGTCTCTTCAGCCGCAGCTTTTCGCCATTGTATAATAGCGGTCACAATCTTCACAGCTAGCGTGCGCAATCAGAAGGCATGGTGCAGCTTATTACATCCATGCTGCATTCATGGAGAAGAAAAACTCGGTGAGGTATGGATCAAAGATGGACGTCCCTCAGTCTCCGTTTGGTGGGAAGGCTACAGAGGGACCTTTCAAATTCCTGCACGGTGTAAAGCGTGGTCGACAGGAAGGCGGCGAGCTGCCAGCTTGCAGTGGAAGTCGACGGCGGCTTGTAGATGGGAGTACCTCAGTCGAGCGAGGTTTTAAGATCATGAAATGTTCCAGTCGACAGCGGCGGCTACGTGGTGTCGCACGGCTGTGGTGAGCTCAAGAGGTGGCCGATGAATGGCCAAATCTTCTGTAGGTCGTGGAGTCGGAGGCATTGGTATGGCGTAGTTTTGGGGGTTGAACTTTGCTATTTTTCTCAGCAGACTACACTTCTTCTTGCTATATTCAACGCAGCTCATTTTATGAATTGCACACAGCTCATTGTATGAGTTGCATCTCTACTATGTCTTTCTTTTTTATTGTTATTTTATTTTTTTTTGGTTTCTAAATAAGTTATTTACACATTATTTTAACAAATTTTTTCAGTTATTTATTAAATTGATCATAATGCTTATATATATATATTTTTTATATTTTTGAGTTTTGACATGGAAAAACATGATGATTTTTGGTAGGAAGAAGCTGATGAAAAGAGGAGGTATTTGTGAAATAATAATTTATACTAAGCTATGGCCCTGGTTTTCAGGAGAGGGCCAAGTTTGGTGGTGATGAAATGCCTTGGAAAGATTCAAAGCAAAGGTCACCACAATCTCAGTGTTCGGCCATTGTATTAATGCGGTCACGAAGTACACAGTTAGCATGCATGATTAGAAGGCATGAAACAGCTTATGCAATTCATGTTGTATTCATAAAAATGTAAAACTAGTTAAAATATAAGTATATCATCTCTTTAAGATCATATCTAATGAGAATAATGACAATATTTTTTTAATATTTATGTAGTATGAGGTCTTAAAAAAAAGTCATAAGATGTGAGAAAGAGGATGAAAGGGTTTTGAGTGAAAAAGAAATCTTGTACAGTTAAATCGAATATTTATGTAGTATTAGGGATTAGGGATTAGGGAGTAGGGATTAGGGATTAGGGATTAGGGATTAGGGATTAGTGATTAGGGATTAGGGATTAGGGATTAGGGATTAGGGATTAGGGATTAAGGGTTAGGGATTAGGGGTTAGGGGTTAGGGGTTAGGGGTTAGGGATTAGGGGTTAGGGGTTAGAGATTAGGGGTTAGGGATTAGGGATTAGGGATTAGGGATTTAGGGATTTAGAGATTTAGGGATTTAGGGATTAGGGATTAGTGATTAGGGATTTAGGGATTTAGGGATTTAGGGATTTAGGGATTTAGGGAATAGGGATTATGGATTAGGGATTAGGGATTATGGATTTTTGGATTAGGGATTAGGGATTTAGGGATTTAGGGATTTAGGGATTTAGGGATTTAGGGATTTAGGGATTTAGGGAATAGAGATTATGGATTAGGGATTAGGGATTAGGGATTTTGGGATTAGGGATTAGGGATTTAGGAATTAGGGATTAGGGATTAGGGATCAGGCATTAGGGATTATGGATTAGGGATTAGGGATAGGGATTAGGGATTAGGGATTAAGGATTATGGATAATGGATTAGGGATTAGGGATAAGGGATTAGGGGTAAGGGATTAGGGATTAGGGATTAGGTATTAGGGATTAGGGATTAGGGATTAGGGATTAGGGATTAGGGATTAGGGATTAGGGATTAGGGATAAGGGATTAGGGATTAGGGATAGGGATTAGGGATTAGGGATTAGGGATTAGGGATTAGGGATTAGGGATTAGGGATTAGGGATTAGGGATTAGGGATTAGGGATAGGGATTAGGGATTAGGGATTAGGGATAAGGGATTAGGGATTAGGGATTAGGGATTAGGGATTAGGGATAAGGGATTAGGGATTAGGGATTAGGGATTAGGGATTAAGGATTAGGGATTAGGGATAGGGATTAGGGATTAGGGATTAGGGATTAGGGATTAGGGATAGGGATAAGGGATTAGGGATTAGGGATTAGGGATAAGGGATAAGGGATTAGGGATTACGAATTAGGGATTAGGGATTACGGATTAGGGATTAGGGATTAGGGATTAGGGATTAGGGATAAGGGATAGGGATTAGGGATTAGGGATTAGGGATAAGGGATTAGGGATTAGGGATAAGGGATTAGGGATAGGGATTAGGGATTAGGATTAGGGATTTTGGGATTAGGGATTAGGGATTTAGGGATTAGGGATTAGGGATTAGGGATCAGGCATTAGGGATTATGGATTAGGGATTAGGGATAGGGATTAGGGATTAGGGATTAAGGATGAGGGATAATGGATTAGGGATTAGGGATAAGGGATTAGGGATTAGGGATTAGGGATTAGGGATTAGGTATTAGGGATTAGGGATTAGGGATTAGGGATAAGGGATAAGGGATTAGGGATTAGGAATTAGGGATTAGGGATTAGGGATAAGGGATTAGGGATTAGGGATTAGGGATTAGGGATTAGGGATTAGGGATTAGGGATTAGGGATAAGGGATTAGGGATTAGGGATTAGGGATTAGGGATTAGGGATTAGGGATAGGGATTAGGGATTAGGGATTAGGGATTAGGGATAGGGATTAGGGATTAGGGATTAGGGATTAGGGATTAGGGATAGGGATTAGGGATAGGGATTAGGGATTAGGGATTAGGGATTAGGGATTAGGGATTAGGGATTAGGGATTAGGGATTAGGGATTAGGGATAAGGGATTAGGGATTAGGGGTTAGGGGTTAGGGGTTAGGGATTAGGGGTTAGGGGTTAGAGATTAGGGATAAGGGATTAGGGATTAGGGATTAGGGATTTAGGGATTTAGGGATTTAGGGATTTAGGGATTAGGGATTAGTGATTAGGGATTTAGGGATTTAGGGATTTAGGGATTTAGGGATTTAGGGAATAGGGATTATGGATTAGGGATTAGGGATTAGGGATTTTTGGATTAGGGATTAGGGATTTAGGGATTTAGGGATTTAGGGATTTAGGGATTTAGGGAATAGAGATTATGGATTAGGGATTAGGGATTAGGGATTTTGGGATTAGGGATTAGGGATTTAGGAATTAGGGATAGGGATTAGGGATTAGGGATTAGGGATAAGGGATTAGGGGTAAGGGATTAGGGATTAGGGATTATGGATAATGGATTAGGGATTAGGGATTAGGGATTAGGGATTAGGGATTAGGGATTAGGGATTAGGTATTAGGGATTAGGGATTAGGGATTAGGGAT
>JAIUJO010001583.1:0-2500 GCA_023846275.1 Vanilla planifolia
ATACTTCTTCATCTTCTTCATCTTCTTCCTCTTGTTCTTCCTTTTATTCCTCCTTTACTTCGTCCTCTTCTTCTTCTTCCTCTTCTTCTTCCTCTTCTTATTCCACTTCTTCCTTCCTCTTCTTCTTCTTCTTTTTCTTCTTCTTCACCTCCTTTCATTTCTTCTCCTTCTCTTCTTCATCATCTTCTTCTTGCTCTTCTTTTTCTTCTTCTTCTTCTTTTTCTTCGTCTTCCTCCTCATCTTCTTTTGCCTCTTCTTCGTCATCATCTACTACTTTTTCTTCTTCATCAACTTCTTCAACTTCTTTCACCTCCTCTTCCTCTTCTTCATTCCCCTTCTTCTTCTCTTTCTTCTTCTTCCACTTCCTCTTCTGCTTCTTCGTTTTCTTCTTCTTCTTTTGCTTCTTTGTTTTCTTCTTCTTCTTCTTCTTCTTCTTCTTCACCTTCTCCTCCTCCTTCTCCTTCTTCTTCTTCTTCTCCTTCTCCTCCTCCTTCTCCTTCTTCTTCTTCTTCTTCTTCTTCTTCTACTTCTATTTCTAATAATTCTTGTTCTTGTTCTTTTCTTCTTTTTCTTCATCTTTATCATTTTCTTTTTCTTCTTCTTCATTTTCTTCTTTTATTTCTTCCTCTTCTTCTTTTTCTTCTTCACTTCCTACTCCTCTTCCTTCTCTTCTTCTTCATCTTCTTGCAATTTTTCCCCTTCTTCATCTTTTTCCTCCTCTTCCCACTTCTTCTTCATCTATTTCTTCTTCTTCTTCTTCTTCTTCTTCTTCCTCCTCCTCCTCCTCTTCTTCTTCTTCTTCTATTTCTTCTAATTCTTCTTCTTCTTCCTCTCCTTCTTCTTCTTCTTCTTTCTCCTCTTTTTCCTTGTCTTCTTCTTCTTCATCTTCTTCTACTAATTCATCTTCTTCCTCTTCTTCTTTTTCTTCTGGTTTTTCATTTTCTTCTTCTTCTTCTTCTTCTTCTTCTTCTTCTTCTACTTCTTCATCTCGCTTTTCTTCTTCTTTTTTTCTTCTACTTCTTCTTCTACTTCTTCTTCTTCTTCTTCTTCTTCTTCTTCTACTACATCTTCATTCTTCTTCTTCTTCTTCTTCTATTACTACTACTTCTGCTAATAATTCTTTTTCTTCTTCATCTACCTCGACTTCTTCTTCCTCTTCTTCTTCTTCCTCATCTTCTTTCTCTTCTACCATACTTTTCCTCTTCTTCTTCTTCTTATTCTTATTCATTGTCTTCCTCTTCTTCTTCTTCATCATCTTCTTCTTCTTCTTTTACTTCTTCTTCTTCTTTTTCTCCTTCTTCTTTTTCTTATTCTTCTTCTTCTCCTCCACTTTCTTCTTCCAATTATTTGCCTTCCTCTACTTCTTCTAATACTTCTTCTTCTTCCTCTTCTTCTTCTTTTTCTTCCTCCTCTACTTTGTCCTCTTCTTCTTCTTCCTCTTTTTATTCCACTTCTTCCTTCCACTTCTTCTTCTTCTTTTTCTTCTTCTTCACCACCTTTCACTTCTTCTCCTTCTCCTTCTTCTTCATCTTCTTCTTGTTCTTCTTTTCTTCTTCTTCTTCTCTTCTTTGTCTTCCTCCTCCTCCTCCTCTTCTTCTTCCTCTTCTTCATCATCATCTACTACTTTTTCTTCTTCCCCAACTTCTTCTTCAACTTCTTCCGCCTCCTCTTCCTCTTTTTCCTTCCCCTTCTTCTTCTCTTTCTTCTTCTTCCACTTCTTCTTTTTCTTCTTCTTCTTCTTCTTCTTCTTCATTTTCTTCTTCTTCTTCTTCTTCTTCTTCTTCTTCTTCTTCTGCTCCTCCTCCTTCTCCTTCTTCTTCTTCTTCTTCTTTTTCTTCTTCTCCTCCTCCTCCTTCTCCTTCTTCTTCTTTTTCTTCTACTACTACTTCTATTTCTAATTCTTCTTGTTCTTCTTTTTATTCTTTTTCTTCATCTTTATCTTTTTCTTTTTCTTCTTCTTTTTCTTCTTCTTTTTCTTCTTTTATTTCTTCTTCTTCTTCTTTTTCTTCTTCACCTCCTACACCTCCTTTTCCTTCTCCTCTTCTTCTTCATCTTCTTGCAATTTTTCCACTTCTTCATCTTTTTCTTCCTCTTCCACTTCTTCTTAACGTATTTCTTCTTCTTCTTCTTCTTCCTCATCCCCCTCTTCTTCTTCTTCTTCTTCTTCTTCTTCTTTTATTTCTTCTAATTCTTCTTCTTCATCTTTTTCTTCTTCTTCTTCCTCCCCTTTTTCCTTGTCTTCTTCTTCTTCATCTTCTTCTACTAATTCATCTTCTTCCTCTTCTTCATTTTCTTCTTCTTTTTCATTTTCTTCTTCTTCTTCTTCTTCTTCTTCTTCTTCTTCTTCTCCTTCTCCTTCTTCTTCATCTTCATCATCATCTCACTTTTCTTTTTCCTTTTTTTCTTCTGCTTCTTCTTCTTCTTCTTCTTCTTCTACTACTACTACATCTTCAAATTCTTGTTGTTCTTCTTCTTCTTCTTATTCTTCGAATTCTAGTTC
>JAIUJO010001583.1:30000-37500 GCA_023846275.1 Vanilla planifolia
TCCAGGCCTTTTAGAAATAAAAAACAGAAAAATAAAAATTTGGTTGACCCGAAAGGGGCGAGCAAAGCCCGCCCAAAGACCGCCGAGAGCAGCTCGGCTAGCGCTGGTCAACGGTCAACGGAATAGTGCCTGGCTAAGCCAAGCCTGCTGAGAGGAGCTTGGCTAAGTCTAACTTCAGCGCGGTCTACGGTCAAAGAATAGTGCATGGCTAAGTCAACCTGAACGGGGTGATGAAATCCCGGTCAAGGAAGGGGGGAGCTAGCCCCAAAGTGGCTCGCAGGTTAAACGGCGCAAATTTATTATAAAGCGGTGCGCCAAATTTCATTCTGCAGTGTGGGACTAAAAGTCCCACCTTATAACTTCGGCAGGATCCAAAGGCGCAGATCAAGCCCGCCCAGATCCAACGGGCGAGAGTAATTTCGAACGGCTGTTTAATCAGCGCCGTTCGTTCAGCGCGTGGGATCCAATGGTTCAGATCAAGTCCGCCCGGATCAGACGGTCTAGAGATGATCAAGCCGTGAAGTCCATCCAGCCGTCCATTCTTGAAGTGGGATCGGATGGCTGCTGCTCTTCTTCTTCCTTTTCGGCCTTCCGGCAACGGCTATTTTTCGGATTTCTTTTTACCATTTTTCTAGCCGTTTGGAATTGCTTTTTGGTGGACTATATATATAGGACATTTTACAATTTATGGAGTTGATGAATCTACTTGCAAAAATCTTCAAAAACTAAGGAAAAAGGCCAAAACCGAGAGCAACAATTGGCATACTTGTGGGAGCTACGGGCTCAACCTTCTTCTCAAATTTCAACAGCTTTCTTCCACATTTCGTTGCATCATTTGGTAACATTTAGTTGTGCCACTTTGCTTTGAGAAATTAAAGGTGTAGGATTTTTGTATGCATTGCTATTGTAAAAATTGTACGCTTTATTGTAGCCGGATTTGTTCGGATTTTTGGTGTCTCGTTGGAGCACCGGTTGTACTTGGTTTACCCTTACCAGCTTCGGCAAAAGGGAGTGGTTAGTGGAAGCCTGATCGGGTTGATCGGGGGTGGATGTAGGCACGGGTTTGGCCGAACCACCTAAAAATCTTTGTCTCTTTTTGCTTGTCTTATTATTGCATTTTTCGTTTTTATTTCATAACTTATTTACAAACGTTTTTAATTGAAAGAATTTTCAAAATCTAAATTTTAGTGAAAAGCACAATTCACCCCTCCCCTCTTGTGCGTTGTTCTCATATGATACATCAAGTGGTATCAGAGCGAGGTGTTGTCAAGAGAAAGAAATTTCTAAGACAAGATCCTCATGGCTCTTCCATGTGTTGAGGACAATGCTATCTTGTCTGAGGGAGCATCGTCACACCGTCCACCCTTGTTCAAGGGTGAATTTTATCTTTATTGGAAAAATAGGATGCGTTTATTTTTAGAATCCGTTGATTTAGAAATTTGGGACATTGTTGAAAATTCATTTGATTTTCCAATTAAAATGGTCAATGGCGAAAAAGTGAGAAAACCACTTGGTGAACTCACTCCCGAGGAGAAACATAAAGTCCAACTTAACTCTCGGGCCATGAACATTTTGTGTTGTGGGTTAGGTGCTTCGGAATATAACCGAATTATGAATTTGAAAACAGCACATGAGATTTGGTCAAAATTAGAAGTTACCTATGAAGGAACTTCTCAAGTTAAAGATACCAAAATCAATATGCTTGTTCATGAATATGAGTTATTTCGCATGAATTCGGATGAGACCATTAAGTCTATGTTTACTAGATTTACAAATATTGTTAATGGTCTATCTAACTTGGCAAGGAGTTTTCTACTGGTGAACAGGTGAGGAAGATTCTACGAGTCCTTCCTCAATAATATGATCCACTTGTGACAGCCTTGAAAGCAGCAAAGAATATTTCAGCTATGTCACTAGATGAACTATTGGGTGAGCTGTTAACAAATGAAATTGAGCTTGCAAGAAGAAAGAATGAAGAGCATGCGGTAGAAAAAGAAAAGAAAAAGAAGGAAGAGACAATTGCTTTTGTAGCCGATTCCTCCACAGATTCAGATGTATCAATCTCAAGTGAGGTAGCACTTATTTCTAAAAGCTTATCTCGTTTATATAACAAAAGAAATGTAGGAAAAAGATTTGAGAAGAATAAAAGGCAAAAGGGCAAAGTTGTTTCCATGAAGAAACAATTTGTTATGAATGCAAATCGCCTGGGCATACTAGGCCAAATTGCCCTCACTACAAAGAGAGAGTAGAAAAATATCAAAACCAAAAGAAGAAGAAGAAGGCTATGAAGATCTCATGGGATGATTCAGATAGCTCCTCTTCTAGTAATGAAGACAAGAAGAAGAGCTTGATTTGTCTTATGGCAAAGGACAACATTCAAGAAGCAATATCAGATGATGAGGTATGTTCCTATTCCTCCTCTTCTTCATCTTCTTGTATGGAAAATTATGAAGAGCAATACATAGCCATTTGTACAAAATATAAAAATTAGCATCTAAGTATCTTAAATTAAAAGAAGAGCATGAAAATTATTTAGGTTTGTGTGAACATTTGAATGAAGTGAATGTCAATTATTTGCTAAAAATAAGAAAGAAAGAGATGAGAAGGCTTCTTTTATTGTCAAAAATACATGCTTAGTTAGGGAATTAAATAATTTGAAAAGTTTGCATGCTCATTATAGGATTTCTTTTCAAAAAATAAATTATGCAAGAACCATTACCTCCTCTTATGCACAAAATGCTATTTGTAATTATTGCATGAAGTTTGGACATATTTCTTCTTATTGTAAATTTAGAAATTCTATAAATAACAAATCTTCTAGTTTTGTTTGGGTTAGAAAGAGTAGCTTACATAATGATCAAATTAAGACAAGTGGCCCCAAAAGGGTTTGGGTCCCTAAATGTAACGTTTAATTGTGTGGTGTAGGCATGCTTTCCTTCAAGGACTGGGGAAGGCATGTGGTACTTGGATAGTGGATGCTCAAGACACATGACTGGAGATGCATCTTTATTCATCCACTTGAAGAGCTATGATGGTGGTGAAGTTACTCTTGGTGACAACTCCAAGAAGAAAGTGATTGGAATTGGAACCGTGGGCAACTCACACACATCCATAAGAAAGGTCCTTCTTGTACAAGATTTAAGGTACAATCTTCTTAGTATTAGCCAATTATGTGATTCGAATTTTACAGTTTTATTTAATAAACATGAATGCATCATTAGCAAGGATAATCTTTCTCTTGTTATAGGATGTAGAAAAGATAACACTTATGTTTTATTTTTACACATGGTCAAGAATAGTGGACTTGAGTGTCTTACTTCACAAGACAGTAATTCTACTTTATGGCATAGAAGATTTTGTCACTTAGGAAAGTCATCTTTTAAAAAGATCATGAAGTTTGATGTGGTTAGAGGTCTACCAAATCTTAGTCAGTTAAGTGATCATTTATGTGGCCCATGCCAATTAGGAAAACAAATAAAGAAAAGTTTTAAGCCTCTTAAGGACATCACTACTTGTAAACCTTTAGAACTTGTTCACTTAGACTTATTTGGTCCTATTCATCCAGAAAGTCTAGGTGGAAGCAAGTATGGGTTAGTAATTGTAGATGATTTTACTAGATTTACTTGGGTTCTTTTTGTTAGAAAGAAGAGTGAAGTATTTGAAAAATTCGTAAGTCTTATTACAAGAATTGAAAAAGAACATGAAGTTAGGTTAATCTCTATTAGAAGTGATAATGGAGGAGAATTTAAGAATGAATTATTTGATGAATATTGTGTTAAAAATGGAGTGTTTCATACTTTTTCTTCACCTAGGACTCCTCAACAAAATGGCGTAGTTGAGAGAAAGAATAGGACCTTGCTTGATGCCGCAAGGTGCATGCTTAATGAGTATAGAGTTCCCAAATATTTTTGGGCTGAAGCAGTTAACACTGCCTGTTATGTATTTAATCGAGTCATATGTAGACCTTTGTTAGAAATTTCTCCTTTTGAGTTGATTTATGGCAAGAAGCCCAAGGTAGCTCATTTCATGTGTTTGGATGTAAATGTTTCATTTTAAATAATGGAAAAAGAGACCTTGATAAGTTTGATGCCAAGTCTGATGAAGGGATTTTTCTAGGATATTCACTTTCTAGTAGAGTGTTTAGAGTATACAACAAGAGAACACTAGTTGTTGAAGAGACAATTCATGTTAAGTTTGATGAATCTCTTAGTGAGGCATCTCATAGTCATCATCAAATAGATCTACTTGATGAATTTGAGGACTTATGTCTTGAAGAAGATAAATTGGATGATATAGCTAAGGTTGAAGAACCAATAAAAGATGATAGTGAGATTGAGAAGAAATTGAGATATTCTAAGGATCATCCTAGTGAATTGATTATTGGAGATTTAAAAGAGAATATTCGAACTAGAAGTTCATTTAATCATGCAGCATTCGTGTCAAATGTTGAACCAAGTTCTGTAGAAAATGCATTTGAAGATGAGTCTTGGATTGCTGCAATGAATGATGAGTTAGTACAATTTGAGAGAAATCAAGTATGGGATCTTGTACCAAGGCCAAATGACAAAACAATCATTGGTACAAAATGGGTTTTCAAAAACAAGGTAGATGAGAATGGTGAAGTTATTAGAAATAAAGCTAGGTTAGTAGCAAAAGGCTATTGTCAGATAGAAGGAGTAGATGTGGATGAGACATTTGCTCCTGTGGCAAGACTTGAAGCTATTAGACTTTTACTTGCTTATGCATGTCACAAAGGATTTAAATTATACCAAATGGATGTTAAGAGTGCATTTTTGAATGGATATATAATGAAGAGGTTTATGTTGAGCAACCTCCTGGATTTAAGATACATGATAAGTTAGATCATGTATACAAACTTAAGAAAGCTCTTTATGGATTGAAACAAGCTCCAAGAGCATGGTATGAAAGATTGTGTATTTTTCTTACTTCAAATGGATTTCATAGGGGTAAGATAGATAATACCTTATTTGTACAGAATTCAACTGAAGGTCAACTAGTATGTCAAGTGTATGTAGATGATATAATATTTGGAGCTTCTAATGTAGAGATGTGCATGAAATTTGCAGATTTAATGAAGAATGAGTTTGAAATGAATATGATGGGAGAATTAATCTTCTTCCTTGGACTTCAAGTAAAGCAAACAAGTGAAGGAATTTTTATTTCTCAAACCAAATACTTGATTGGTTTGCTTAAGAAATTTGGTTTTGAAAGCATGAAGTCAAGAAAAACTCCTATTAGCACAAGTACTATCATAAGTAAAGATGAAACTGGGAAGTCCATTGACACAAAACTATTTAGAGGAATGATTGGATCATTACTATATCTTACAACGAGTAGACCTGATATTGTGTTTAGTGTAGGTTTATGTGCAAGATTTCAAGCAAATCCTAAGGAATCACACCTACAAGCAATCAAGCATATCTTTAAGTATCTTATAGGTACTAAGACTCTAGGCTTATGGTACCCTAGATGTGAGCCTGGATTTGATTTAATAGCCTACACAGATGCTAACTTTGCTGGCAGCAAGACTGATAGGAAGAGTACCTCTGGCATGTGTCAATTGATTGGTGGTTCACTAATTTCTTGGGCCAGTAGAAAACAAAATTGTGTGGCATTATCAACAACAGAGGCAGAGTACATTACTGTAGGTAGTTGTGTTGCTCAAGTACTATGGATTAAACAACAACTTTTAGATTACGGCTTAGAATTTAGTCAGATTCCAATTTTCTGTGACAATTCAAGTGCAATTTGTCTAATTCAAGAACCAAACATATAGAGCTTAGATATCATTTTATTAGAGAGCATGTGCAAAAGAAAGAAATTCAACTGTCATTTGTCCCATCTTCCGCTCAAATGGCTGATATTTTTACCAAACCATTGCCTACGGATGTGTTTCATAGACTTCGTTTGAGTTTAGGTGTCATTAACCCCTTTGAGTGATCACAAAAAGGGGGAGAGTGATGTGCTAGGATTCAGGGGGAGTATAGGCTAGGATTCAGGGGGAGTATAGGCTAGGATTCAGGGGGAGCTATATTATAATCCATGATTTTTATTTATTGTTACTTTAATGCTTCGTCTTTTTATTTACTTTAATGCTTCGTCTTTTTATTTGTTTTTGAGCTTTGGTTTTGTAATCATCAAGGGGGAGATTGTTGTACCCTTTGATGTGATAATTACAAAACCAAGCTATTTATTATTGAAGGCTTGTTTTTTAAGTAAAATTGTTAATATTTAATTAAATCAAGTCATGTATTTTAGATGTCTAAATAATGGTCTCTAAGGGCCTTAAGGTCATGGCATACTTCAAGGAATTTTTGAGACATGCACAAGATTTTTTATAATTAAATTTCTTTTTATTTCTCTTGAATTTGATATGTCAAACCTTTGAGATTATGAGGCACACTAGTAGTATTAACATTTAAAAATATTATAAAATTATTTAATAATGAATTTTCATTTTTGGGCCAAGCATATTTGACAAAAAGTATAGACATGGGTATTTGATTTTTTAATATTATTTTGGAATCGTTTTTTACGAATTTCTTTTCATAGCCACTTAATTAACTTATAATACTATAAGAATATAAAATTATTTTTATACACTTATATTCAAATTTGTGGCTAAAAAATTCGTCAAAAATACCCTAAAACAGCAAAGTCTCGGGAAAAAGCACTGTAGCATGGGCGGGTCGACCCGGCGCCAAAACAGCCCGTCTAGGCCTTTTAGAAATAAAAAACAGAAAAATAAAAATTTGGTTGACCCGAAAGGGGCGAGCAAAGCCCGCCCAAAGACCGCCGAGAGCAGCTCGGCTAGCACTGGTCAACGGTCAACGGAACAGTGCCTGGCTAAGCCAAGCCTGCCGAGAGGAGCTCCGCTAAGTCTAACTTCAGCACGGTCTACGGTCAAAGAACAGTGCATGGCTAAGTCAACCTGAACGGGGTGATGAAATCCCGGTCAAGGAAGGGGGGAGCCAGCCCCAAAGTGGCTCGCAGGTTAAACGGCACAAATTTATTATAAAGCGGTGTGCCAAATTTCATTCTGCAGTGTGGGACTAAAAATCCCACCTTATAACTTCGGCAGGATCCAAAGGCGCAGATCAAGCCCGCCCAGATCCAACGGGCGAGAGTAATTTCGAACGGCTGTTTAATCAGCGTCGTTCGTTCAGCGCGTGGGATCCAATGGTTTAGATCAAGTCCGCCCGGATCAGACGGTCTAGAGATGATCAAGCCGTGAAGTCCATCCAGCCGTCCATTCTTGAAGTGGGATCGGACGGCTGCTGCTCTTCTTCTTCCTTTTCGGCCTTCCGGCAACGGCTATTTTCCGGATTTCTTTTTACCGTTTTTCTAGCCGTTTGGAATTGCTTTTTTGTGGACTATATATATAGGACACTTTTACAATTTATGGAGTTGATGAATCCACTTGCAAAAATCTTCAAAAACTAAGGAAAATGCCAAAACCGAGAGCAACAATTGGCATAC
>JAIUJO010001583.1:42500-47500 GCA_023846275.1 Vanilla planifolia
CTTCTTGTTCTTCTTCTTCTTCCTCTTCCTCTTCTTCTTCTACATCTTCTTCTTGTTCATCTTTTCCTACTTATTTTTCTTATTCCTCTTCTTCTTCTTATTCTTCTTCTTATTTTTCATAATCTTCAACTACTTCATCATTTTCTTCTTCTTCTTTCTTCTCTTCTTCTTCTTCCTCCTCCTCTTCTTCTTCTTCCCTTTCTTCCACTTCTTCTTTTTTTCTTCATCTCTTCTACTTCTTCTTCTTGTTCTTCTGCTTATGCATCTTCGTCTTCTATTTCTTCTTCTTCTTCTTCATCTTCTTCTTTTTCTTCTTCGTCTCCTTTTCTTCTTCTTCTTTTTCATTTTCATCTTCTTCTTCCACTTCTTCCTCTTCTTCTACTTATTATTCTTATTATTATTATTCTTCTTCTTCTACCTCTTCTTCATTCTCATCTTCTTCCTCTTCTAATTTTCTTCTTCTTCTTCTTAATATTTCTTTTTCTACTTCTTCTTCATCTTCTTCTTGTACTTCTTCTTCCCCTTCTTCTTCTTCTTCTTCGTCGTCTTCCTCTTCTTCTTCTTCTTGCTTTTCTTCTTCTTCATCATCCTCTTCTCCTTCTTCTCCTCCTTCTTGTACTCATTTTCCTCTTCTTCTTCATCTCCTTCTTCTTCAACTTTTTCTTCTTCTTCTTCTTCTTCTTTTTCTTCTTCCTCTTTATCTTCTTCTTGTTCTTCTTGTTCTTCTTCTTGTTCTTCTTCTTTTTCTTCTTCTTCTTCTTCTCCTTTCTTTTCTTCTTCTTCTTCCTCCAATTCTATTTCTTCTTCTTCCTTTTCCACATCTTCTACGTCTTCTTCTTCTTCTCAATCTTCTTTTTCATTCTTCTCCTTCTTTTTCTTCCTCTTCTTCTTGTTTTTCTTCTTCTACTTCAACTACTACTACTTCTACTACTCATACTTCTTTGTCTTCTTTTTTCGTCATCATCATCTTGTTCTTCTCTTTCTTCTTCTTCTTCTTCTACTTCTTCTTTTTCTACAGCTTCCTCTACTTCTTCTTCTTCTTCTTCTTCTACTTCTTATACTTCTTCACCTTCTTCTTCTTTTTCTTCATCATCATCATCTTCATCTCTTCTTCTTCTTCTTCATCTTCCTCTTTTTCTCTTCTTCTTCTTCTTCTTTTTCTTATTCTACTTCTTCTTCTTCTTCTTATTTTTCTCTTTCCTTCTTCTTCTTCTTCTTCTTCCACTACTGCTTCCTCTCCCTTATCTTCTTCTTCCTCTACTACTTTTTCTTCTTCTCCTTCTTCTTCTACTTCTTCTCCTTCTTCTTCTTCATCTTCTTCTTCTTCTTCTTCTTCTTCTCCTCCTTCTTCCTCTTCCTCTTCTTCTCCTCCTTTTACTTCCTCTTCTTCTGCTTCATATTATTATTATTCTTCTTCATGTTCCTTTTTTTGTTCTTCATCATCATCATCTTCTTCTTTTACTTCTCATTTTTCTTCTTTTTCTTATTCTTATTCTTTTTTTTTCTTCTTCTTCTTCCTCTCTCTTTTTTTTTCTTCTTCTTCATCTTCTTCTTCCTCTCCTTCTTCATTTTCTTTTTCTACTTCTTTTTATACATCTTTTTCTTCTACTTCATCTTCCTCTTCTTCTTCTTCTTCTTCAACTACTTCTTCTTCCTCATCGTCTTCTTCTTATTATTATTATTATTATTATTATTATTATTATTAATATTTTTCTTCTTCTTCTTCTTCTACTTCTACTTCCTCTTCTTCTCCTTTTTCTTCTTGTTCTCCTTCTTCTTCTTCTTCTTCTTCTTCTTTTTCTTCTTCTTTATTTTCTTCTTCTTCTTCTACTACTTCATCATTAAGTCCTTCTTCTACTACTTCTTCGTCTTCTAGCTCTTCCTCCTCTTCTTTTTCTTCCTCTTCTTCTTCTTCTTCTCCATCTTCTTCCCTCTTCTTGATCTTCTTCTTCTTCCACATGTTTTCTTCTTCTACTTCTTCTCCTTCTTCTTCTTCTCCTTCATCCTCTTCTTCTTCTTCTTTTTCTTCTTCTTCTTCTTCTTTTTCTTCTTCTTCTTTTTCTTCTCTTCTTCTTCTTCTTCTACAACTTCCCCTTCTTCTTCATCTTTTTCTTCTTCTTATTCCTCTTCTTTTTATTCTTCTTATTCATCTTCTTCTTATTCTTATTTTTATTCTTATTCTTCTTTTCTTCTTTTTTCTACTTTTTCCTCTTGTTCTTCTACTTCTATTTCATCTTCTTTCTTTCTTTCTTCTTTGTGTTGTTCTTTCTCTTCTACTTTGTTTTTATGTTCTTCTCCATCTTCTTCTTCTTCTTCCTACTCCTAATCATCTTCTTATTGAACTTACACCTATACTTCCTCTTCTTCCTTTTCTTCTTCTTTTTCTTCTTCTTTTTCTTCTTCTTCTTCTGTTCTTCTTGTTCTGCTACTTCTTCTACTTCTATTCTTCTTCTTCTTCTTCCTCTTCCTTTTCTTCTTCTTCTCCTTCTTCCTCTTCGTCCTCTTCTTCTTCTTTTCTTCCATTTCTACTTCATCTTCTTCTACTTCTTATTCCACTTCTTCTTCTTCTTTTTCTTCTTATTCTTCGTCTTCTTCTTCTTTTTCTTTTAATTTTTCCTCTCCTTTTTCTTCTTCTTCTACTACTACTACTACTTTTTCTTCTTCTTTTTCTTCTTCTTCTTCTTCTTCTTCTTCTTCTTTTCTTCTACATTTTCTTCTACCTTTTCTTCTTCCACTTCTTTTTCTTCTTCTTCTTCTTCTTCTTCATCTCCTTCCTCTTCTTCATCTTCTTCTTCTCCTCCATCTATTTCTTCTTCTTCATCATCTTCTTCTTCTTCCTCATCTTCTTCTTCTTCTTCTTCTTTTTCTTCTTCTTCTTCTTCTTCCTCTTATTCTAATTCTTCTTCTTCTCCTTCTTCTTCTTCTTCTTTTCTTCTTCTTCATTTTTTTCTTCTTGTACTTCTTCCTCTCCTTCTTCTTCTTCTTCGCCTTTTGCTTCTTCATTTTCTTCTTCTTCTTCTACTACTTATTCTTCTTTTCTTCTTCTTCTACTCCTTTCCTTCTTCTTCTACTTCTTATCTTCTTCTTCTTCTTCTCCTCCTCCTCCTTCTACTTCTTCTCCTTATTATTATTATTATTCTTATTATTATTTTTATTCGTGTTCTTTTTTTTTCTTCATGAACATCATAATCTTCTTCTTCTACTTCTAATTTTTCTTTTTGTTCTTCTTGTTCTTCTTCTTCTTCTTCTTCCTCTCCTTCTTTTTTTTTCTACTTCTTTTTCTTTTTCTACTTCTTCTTTTTCTACATCTTCTTGTCTACTTCATCTTCTTCTTCTTCTTCTTTATCTTTCTCTTCTTCTTCTTCTTTTTCTTCTACATCTTTTTTTTTCTTCTTCTTCTTCTTTTTCTTCTTCTTCTTCTTCATCTTCTTCTTCTTCTTTCTTCTTCTTCTTCTTCTTCTTCTTCTTCTTCTTCCACTTCTTATTCTTCTTTCTTCTTTTTCTTCTTCTTCTTCTTCTTCTTCGTCTTCTTCTTCTTCTTCTTCTTTAACTTCTTCTCCTTCTTCTTCTTCTACTTCTTCTTCTTCTTATTATTCTTTTACTTCTACTTCTTCTTCCCTATCTTCTTTTTCTTCTCCTTCTCCTTCTTTTACTCCTTCACCTTCTTCTCCTTCTTCTTTATCTCCTTCTCATTCTTCATCTTCGTATACTTCTTCTTCTTCTTCTTCTTCCTGCTCTTGTTCTTGTTCTTTTCTTGTTCTTCTTCTTCTCCTCCACCTCCTTCTTCTTCATATGCTCTACTTCTTCTTCTTCTTCTACTTTTTCTTCTTGTTCTTCTTCTTCTTCTTTCTTCTTCTTGTTCTTCTTCTACTTCTTTGGTTTTTGTTCATCTTTTTCTTCTTCTTCTTCAACTTTAACTTCTTGTTCTTCATCTTATTCTTGTTCTTCTAATACATCTTCATCTTCTTCCTCAGGTTCTTCTTCTTCTTCATCTACTACTACTACATCTTCTTCTTCTTCTTCTTTTTCTACTACTACTACTACTTCTTCCTCTTCTTCTCCTTTTTCTTCTAATTTTTCCTCTTCTTCTTCTTATTCTTCTATTCATCATCATCATCTTCTTCTTCTTCTTTTTTACTTTTTCTTCTATTCATTGTTCTTCTACATCTTTTTATTCTTCTTCTACTTCTTCTTTTTCTTTTTCTCCTTCCTCATCTTCTTCTTCACCTCCTCCATCTATTTCTTTTTCATCATCATCTTCTGCTTCTTCCTCTTCTTCTCCTTCTTCTTCTTCTTCTCCTCCTTCTATTTCATCTCTTTATTATCATTAATATTGTTATTATTATTATTATTATTATTATTATTTGGTGTTCTTTTTTTCTTCATCATCATCTTCATCTTCTTCTTTTACCTCTTATTTTTCATCTTCTTCTTCTTCTTCTTCTTCTTTTTCTTCTTTCTCCTCTTCATCATAATCATCTTCTCTACTTCTTCTTCTTCTCCTCCTCCTTCTTCTTCTTCTTCTTCTTCTTGTTCTTGTTCTGCTTCTTCTTCCCCATCTTCTTCTTCTTCTTCTTCCTCTTCTACTTCTTCTTCAAAAACTTCTACTTTCTTCTTCTTCTTCTTCGTCTTCTTTAACTTCTTCTCCTTCTTCTTCTTCTTGTTATTCTTTTACTTCAACTTCTTCGTCCCTATCTTCTTCTTCTTTTTCTTCCTATACTTCTTTTCCTTCTCCCTCTTCTTCTTCTTCTTCTTCTTCTTCTTCCTCTTCTTCTTCTTTTTCTTTTTTCTCTTTTTTTTGTTCTTCTTCTTCCTCTTCTCCTTTTTCTTCTTCATCATCTTCTTTTACTTCTTCATAATCATCATCATCATCATTTTCTTATTCTTCTTCTTCTTCTTCTTCATCATCATCATCTTCTTCTTCTTCTTCTTCGACTTCTTCATCTTCTTCGTCTTCTCTTCTCTAGTTCCCTTCTTCTTCTTTTTCTTCTTTTTCTTCT
>JAIUJO010001583.1:52500-55000 GCA_023846275.1 Vanilla planifolia
TTTTTCCTGTCTTTCTTCTTCTCCTCGTCCTCCTCCATCATGTCCTTGTTCTTCTTCTACTTCTTCTCCTTCCTTTTCTTCTTCATCATCATCATCTTATACTTCTTTTTCTTCTTCCTCTTCTTCTTCTTCTTCGTCTTCCTCTTATTATACTTCTTCTTCTTCTTCTTCTTCTACAACTTCTTCTTCTTCTTCTTACTCCACCTCCTAATTCTTCTTATCTTCATCTTCTTCTTCTTCTTCTGCTACTACTACTTCTAATTCTTCATCTACTTCTTCTTTAACTTCTTTTTCTTCTTCCCCTTCTTCCTATTTTTCTTCTCCTTCTTCTCCTTCTACCTCTTCTTCTTCTTCTTCTCCTTTTACCTCTTCTTCTTTTTCTTTTTTTCATTTTCTTCTCCTTCCTCTTCTTCTCCTACTTCTCTTTCTTCTTCAACTTCTTATTCTCCTTCTTCTTCTTCTTCTTCTTCTACTACTTCTTCTCCTTCTTCTTCTTAATCTTCTACTTGTCCTTCATCTAATTCTTCATATTTTTTCTCTTCTTTATCTTCTTTTCCTTCTTCCTCTTCTTATTCTTCTTCTTCTTCTTCTTCTTCTCCTTCTACCTCTTCTTCTTCACCTTCTTCTCTTTCTATCTCTTTTTCTTCTTCTACTCCTACATCTTCTTCGATTTCTTCCTTTTCTTCTTCTTCTCCTTCTCTTCTTCTACTTCTTCTCTTTCTTCTTCATCTTTTTCATATCCTTCTTCTTTTTCTTATTCTCCATCTACTTCATCTTCTTCTACTTCTTATTATTATTATTATTATTATTCTACTTCTGCTTCTTCTAATTCTTCATCTTCTACTTCTCATTTACTTCTTCTTCTTCCTCCTCCTCCCCCCTTCTCCTGCTCTTCTTCTTCTTCGTTTTCTACTTCTTATTCTTCCAATTCTTCCTATTCTTCCTATTCTTCTTCTTCTTCTTCCTCTTCCTCCTTGTCCTCTTCTTCTTCTTCTTTATTCTTCTTCTTCTTCTACATCTTCTTATTCTCCTTCTTCTTGTTCTACTTCTTCTTTTCTTCTTTGCCTTCTTCTTATTCTTCTTCTTCTTCCTCCTCTTCCTCTTCCTCTTCTTCTTCTGCTTGTTCTTCTTCTTGTTCTTCTTCTTCTTCCTTTTCCTCTTCTTCTTCTACATCTTCTTCTTGTTCATCTTTTCTTACTTATTTTTCTAATTCCCTCTTCTTCTTCTTATTCTTCTTCTTATTTTTCATAATCTTCAACTACTTCATTTTCTTCTTCTTCTTTCTCCTCCTCCTACTCTTCTTCTTCTTCCCTTTCTTCCACTTCTTCTTCTTATTCTTCTTCTTGTTCTTCTTATTTTTTTTCTTTCTTCTTTTTTTCTTCATCTCTTCTACTTCTTCTTGTTCTTTTGCTTATGCATTTTCGTCTTCTACTTCTTCTTCTTCTTCTTCATCTTCTTCTTTTTCTTCTTCGTCTCCTTTTCTTCTTCTTCTTTTTCATTTTCTTCTTCTTCTTCCACTTCTTCCTCTTCTTCTACTTATTATTCTTATTATTATTATTCTTCTTCTTCATTGTCATCTTCTTCCTCTTCTAATTTTCTTCTTCTTCTTCCTTAATATTTCTTTTTCTACTTCTTCTTCTTCTTCTTCTTGTACTTCTTCTTCCCCTTCTTCTTCTTCTTCTCCCTCTTCTTCTTCTTCTTCTTCTTCTTCTTCTTCTTCGTCTTCCTCTTCTTCTTCTTCTTCATCCACTTCTTCTTCTCCTCCTTCTTGTACTCATTTTCCTCTTCTTCTTCATCTCCTTCTTCTTCAACTTTTTCTTCTTCTTCTTCTTCTTCTTTTTCTTCTTCCTCTTTATCTTCTTCTTGTTCTTCTTCTTCTTCTTCTTCTTCTTCTTCTTTTCTTCTTCTTCTCCTTGTTCTTCTTCTTCTTCTTCTTCCTCCAATTCTATTTCTTCTTCTTCCTTTTCCTCATCTTCTACATCTTCTTCTTCTTCTCCATCTTCTTTTTCATTCTTCTCCTTCTTTTTCTTCCTCTTCTTCTTGTTTTTCTTCTTCTAGTTCAACTACTACTACTTCTTCTACTACTCATACTTCTTTGTCTTCTTTTTTTGTCATCATCATCTTGTTCTTCTTTTTCTTCTTCTTCTTCTTCTTCTTTGTCTACTTCTTCTTTTTCTACATCTTCCTCTATTTCTTCTTTTTTCTTCTTCTTCTTCTTCTTTTTCTTCTTCTTCCACTTCTTATACTTCTTTGCCTTCTTCTTCTTTTTCTTCATCATCATCATCTTCATCTTCTTCTTCTCTTCTTCATCTTCCACTTCTTCTCTTCTTCTTCTTCATCTTATTTTTCTCTTTCTTCTTTTTCTTCTTCTTCTTCATCCACTACTGCTTCCTCTCCCTTATCTTCTTCTTCTTCTTCTTCTTCTTCTTATTCTTCTTCTTCTACTACTTTTTCTTCTTCTCCTTCTTCTTCTTCTTCTTCTTCTTCTTCTTCTCCTCCT
>JAIUJO010000911.1:0-2500 GCA_023846275.1 Vanilla planifolia
AGGAAGTAGAAGAAGAAGAAGAAGTAGAAGAAAAAGAAGAAGAAGAAGAAGAAGAAGATGAACAAGAAGACGGAGAAGAAGTAGAAGAAGAGGAAGAAAAAGAAGAAAGAGGAAAGAGAAGAAGAAGAAGGAGAAGGAGAAGAACAAGGAGAAGGAGAAGAGTGTAGAAGAAGAAGAAGAAGAAAAAAGAGGAGAAGGAAAATGAGAAGGAGAAGAAGAAGAAGAAAAAAGTAGAAGAAGGAGAAGGAGAAGGAGGAGAAGGAGAGAGAAGAGGAGAGGAAGAAGAAGAAGGAGAAGACGAAGAAAAAGAAGAGCGAAAGAAGAAGAAGGAAAAGGCGCAGAAGAAGAAGAAGAAGGAGAAGGAGAAGGAGAAGAAGAAGGACAAAAAGAGGAGGAAGAAGAAGAAGAAGGAGAGAAGAAGAAGAAGAAGAAGGAGAAGAAGAGGAAGAAGAGGAAGAGGAAGGAGAAGAAGAAGAAGAAGGTGAAGAAGGAGGAGAGGGAGAAGAATGAAAAGGAGAACAAGAAGAAGGAAGAAGAAGAAGAAGGAGGGGAAGAGGAAGAACAAGAATAGGAAGAAGGAGAAGAAGAAGAAGAAGAAGGAGAAGGATATGAAGAGGAAGAGGAAGAAGAAGAAGAAGAAGAAGAAGAAGAAGATGAAGATGGAGAGGAAGAAGAAGTAGAAGAAGAAGGAAAAGAAGGAGAAGGAGAAGAAGGAGGGGGAGAAGGAGAAGAAGAAGAACATGGAGATGGAGAAGAACGAGAAGAAGGAGAAGGAGAAGAAGTAGAAGAAGAACAACAAGAAGAAGAATACAAAGAAGGAGAAGGAGAAGTAGAAGAACAAGCAGAAAAATATAAAAAAGAAGAAAGAGAAGAAGTAGAAGAAAAAGAAGGAGGAGGAGAAGAAGAAGAAGAAGTAAAGGAAAAGAAGAAGATGGAGAAGGAGATGAAGAAGAAGACGAAGAAGAAGGAGGAGAAGAAGAAGAAAAGAAGAAGAAGAAGTACAAGAAGAAGAAGGAGTAGAAGGAGATGAAGAAGAAGAGAAAGAAGGAGATGTAGAAGAAGGAGAAGAAGAAGTAGGAGGAGGGGAAGAAGAAGAATAGAAGAAGGAGATGAAGAAGAAGATGGAGAAGAAGAAGAAGAAGGAGAAGAAGGAGAAGAAGGAGAAGAAGATGAAGAAGAAGAAGAAGAATAAGGAGGAGGAGGAGGAGGAAGAAAAAGGAGAAGAAGAAGGAGACGAAGAAGGAGAGAGAAGAAGAAGAAGAAGAAGAAGAAGAAGAAGAAGGAGGAGGAGAAGAAGATGAAGAGGAAGAAGGAGGAGGAGAAGATGAAGAAAAAGAAGAAGGAGAAAAAGAAGAAGGAAAAGAAGAAAGTGGAGGACATGAAGAAGAAGTAGAAGAAGAAGGAGGAGGAGAAGAAGAAGAAGAAGAAGAAGAAGAAGAAGAAGAAGAAGAAGGAGATGGAGTAAAAGAAGAAAAAGAAGAAGGAAGGAGAAGAAGAAGATGAGGGAGAAGAAGAAGAAGAAGAAGAAGAAGAAAGAGAGGAATAAGGAGAAGAAGTAGAAGAAGAAGAAAAAGAAGAAGAAGAACAAGATGAAGAAGAAGCAGAAGGTGAAGGAAAAGGAGAAGAAGGAAAAGAAGAAGAAGAAAAAAAAGAAGGAGAAGAAGAAGGAGGAGGATAAGAAGAAGGAGAAGGAGAAACAAGGAGAAGAAGAAGGAGAAGAAGAAGAAGAAGAATAAGAAGAGAAGAAGAGGAAGAAGCAAAAGAAAATGAGGAAGTTGAAGAAGAAGAAGAAGAAGGAGAAGAAGGTGAAGATGAAGAAGAAGAAGAAGAAGGTGAGAAGAAGAAGAAGAAGAGGGAGAAGAAGAAGAAGGAGAAGAAGAAAAAGAAGAAGAAGAAGAAGAAGAAGAAGAGAAGATGGAGTTAGAAGAAGAAGATGATGATAATGAAGAAGAAGAAGGAGAAGAAGAAGAATAAGGATAAGAAGATGGAGAAGTAGAAGAACAAGAAGAAGAAGAAGGAGGAGAAGGAGAACATGTAGAAGAAGAAGAAGGAGAGGAAGAAGATGAAGAAGAAAGAGAAGAAGAAGGAAAAGTAGAAGGAGAAGAATAAGTAGAATAATAAGAAGATGAAGAAGAAGAAGATGAAGAGGAAGAAGGGAAGAAGAAGGACAAGGTGAAGAAGAAGAAGAAGAAGATGATGAAGAAGAAAAGGAAGGAGTAGAATAAGAAGAAGAAGGAGAAGAAGGAGAAGAAAAAGAAGGGGGAGAAGAAGAAGGGGAAGAAGAAGAAGAAGAAAGAAGAAGAAGGAGAGGGAGAAGCAGGAGAAGAGGAAGACGAAGGAGTAAGAAAAGCAGAAGAAGAAGAAGAAGAAGAAGAAGAAGAAGAACAGGAAGAGGAAGAATTAATAGGAAGAGGAAGAAGAAGAAGGAGAAGGAGAAGAAGAAGAAGAAGAAGAAGGAGAGGGAGAAGCAGAAGAAGAGGAAGACGAAGGAGTAAGAAAA
>JAIUJO010000911.1:7500-12500 GCA_023846275.1 Vanilla planifolia
AAGAAGAAGAAGAAGAAGAAGAGAAGAGAAGGAGGAGGAGAGAGAAGGAGAAGGAGAGGAGAAGAGAAGGAGAGAGAAGAGAAGAAGAAGAAGAAAAAGAAGCAGAAGGAGATAGAGAAAGAGAAGAAGAAGAAGGAGAAGGAGAAGAAAAAGAAGAAGGAGAAGGAGAAGAAAAAGAAGAAGGAGAAGAAGAATTAGAGAATGAAACCAGAAAGTGAAAGAAGAAGAGATAGAAGAAGAAGAAGGTGAAGAAGAAGGAAAAGAAGCTAAAAAGAAATAAAGAGGAAGAAGAATGAGAATACGAAGAAGAAGGAGAAGAAGAAGTAGAAGTAGAAGAAGAAGAAGAAGAAGAAGAAGAGAAGAAGAAGAAGAACAAGAAGAAGAAGAGGAAGAAGAAGAAGAAAAAAAGGAGGAGAAGAAGAAGAGGAAGAAGAAGAAGAAGTAGATGAAGATGAAAATGAGAGGTTTAAGAAGAAGAAGAAGAAGAAGTAGTTATAATACTAGAAGAAGAAGAAGAAGAAGAAGGAGAAGAAGAAGAAGAATGAGAAGAAGAAGAAGAAGAGGGAGAAGAAGAAGAAGGTGAAGAAGAATAAGAAGAAGAAGAAGAAAGAAGAAGAAGAAGATGGAGTTAGAAGAAGAAGATGATGATAATGAAGAAGAAGAAGGAAGAAGAGAAGAAATAAGGATAAGAAGATGGAGAAGAAGAAGAACAAGAAGAAGAAGAAGGAGAAGGAGAACATGTAGAAGAAGAAGAAGGAGAACAAGATGAATAAGAAAGAGAAGAAGAAGGAAAAGTAGAAGGAGAAGAATAAGTAGAATAATAAGAAGATGAAGAAGAAGAAGAAGAAGAGGAAGAAGGGGGGAGAAGGACAAGGTGAAGAAGAAGAAGAAGAAGAAGATGAAGAAGAAAAGGAACCGCCTCCTTCTTCTTCCTCTTCTTCTTTCTTCTTCTCCTTCTTCTTCTTCTTCTTGCTCTTCTTCTCCTTCTTCTTCTCTTTCATCTTCTTCTTCTTCTTCTTCTTCTTCTTCATCTTCTCCTTCTTCTTCTTCCCCTCCTTTTTCTTCTCCTTCTCCTCCTCCTTCTTCTTCTCCTCCTTTACTTCATCTCCTCCTTCTCCTTCTCTCCTTCTCCTTCTTCTTCTTCTCTTCTTCTTCTTCTTCCTTCTCTTCTTCTTCTCCTCCTTTTTTTCTTCTTCTTCTTCCTCGTCTTCCTATTCTTCTTACTTTTTTTCTTCTTTTTCCTCGTATTCTTCTTTAACTTCTACATTTTTTCTTCGATTTCTTCTCCTTTCCTCTTCTTCTTATTATTCTTCTTTTTCCTGCTCTTCTTCTTCTTCTTCTTCTTCTTCTTCTTTTTTAGCTACTACTAGCTTCTTCTTCTTCTTGTTCTTCTGCTTCATCTTCTTCTTCTTCTTCTCTTCTTCATTTACTGCTTCTTCTTTTTCTTCTTCTCTTCTTCTTTTTTCTACAACAACTACTAATACTAATTTTTCTTCTTCCCCTTCTTCTCCCTTTTCTTCTTTTTCTTCTTCTTTTTCTTCTTATTTTTTTTTCGCCATCTTCTTCTTCTTTTCTTTCTTTCTTCTTCTTGTTCTTCTTCTTCTTCTTTCTTCTCCTCCTCCTTCTCCTTATTTTTCTTAATCTTCTTCTACTATTTCTTCTTCTTCTTATACTTCTTCTTCTACCCTTTTCTTAAGCTTCTTCTTCTTCTTCTTCTTATTCTTCTTTCTTCTTCTTCTTCTTCTTCTTTTCTTCTTCTTGTTCTACCTCTTCCTCCTCTTCTTCTTCTTCTCCTTCTTATTCTTTGTCTTTTTCCTCTTCTTCTTCTTCTACTACTTGTTCCTCTTGTTCTTTTTCTTCTTCTTCTTATTCTTCTTGTTCTTGTTCTTGTTTCTTCTTCTTCTTCTTCTTCTTCTTCTTTGTTATCATCATCATCATCATCTTATTCTTCTTCTTCTCCTACTTCTCTTCTTCTTTACCTTTTCTTCTTCCTCTTCCTCTTCTTCTTCCACTTCTTCTTCTTTCCCTACTTCTTTTTCTTCTTCTTTCCTTCTTCTCCTTCTTCTTCTTCTTCCCCTTCATCTGCTTCTTCATCTAGTTCTTACTCTTCTTCTTCTTCTTCCTCTTTTTCTTCTTTTACTTCTACTTCTCCTTCTTCCACTTCTTCTTTTTCTTCTTATTCTTATTCTCATTCTTTTTCTTCCTCTTCTCTCTCTTCTTCTTCTCTTCAACTTCTTCATCTACTACATCTTCTTCTTCTTCATCTTTCTCTTTTTCTTCTTCCACTTCTTCTTCTACTTCTTCTTCTTTATCCATCTTCTTCCAACTCGACTTATTCTTCTTCATCTTCTGCTTCTTCTCCTTCTTCCTCTTCTTCTTTCTTCTTTCTTCTTCTTCTTCTTCTTCTGCTTTTTCTTCATCTTCTTCTTCATGTTCTTCTTCTTCGTCTTCTTCATCATCTTCTTCTTCTTAATCTTCATCTTCCTTTTCTTATTCTTCCTGCTATTCTTCTTCTTGTTCTTCTTCCTCTTCTTCTTCTCTTTCTTCTTCTCCTTCTTGGTTCATCTTCTTCATCTTCTTCATCTTCTCCTTTCTTTCTTCTTCTTCTACTCCATCTTCTTCTTCTTCCTTTTCATCTTCTTCTTCTCCTTCTTCTTTTCTTCTCCTTCTTCTTCTTCTTTTCTTCTCTTCTTCTTCTCCTTCTTCATCTTCTTGTTCTTCTTCTTCTTCTTCCATATCATCTTCTTGTGCTTCTTCTTCTTCATCATCTTCTTCTTCATCTTCTCCATCTTCTTTTTCGTCTTCTTCTCTTCAAGATCTTCTTCCTCTTCTTCTTCTTCTTCTTCCTCTTCTTCTACTTCTTCTACTTATTCTTATTCTTATTCTTCCACTCTTTCTGCTTCTTCTTCTTCTCGTTCTTCTTCTTCTTCTTCATTTTCTTATTCTTCTTCTTCCTCTTATTCTCCTTCTTCTTCTTCTTCTTCTTCTTCTTCTTCTCCTCCTTTTTCTTCAAATTTTCAATCGTTTTCTTCTTCTTCCTCATATTCCTTCTTCTTCTTCTTCTTCTTCCTCTTCTCCTCTTTCTCTTCATCTTCTTCTTCATCTTCTTCTTTTCCTTCTTCTTTTTCGTCTTCTTCTTCTTCATATTCTCTTCTCCTCCTTCTCAATCCTCTTCTTTCTTCTTTTTCTTCTTCTTCTTCTTCTTCTTCTTCTTCTTCCTCTTTTTCTTATTCTTCTACTTCTTCTTCTCTTTCTTCGTCGTTTTCTTTTTCTTCTTCTTTTTCTTCATCTTCTTCTTCGACTTCTTCTTCTTCTTCTTATTCTTCTTTTTCTTCTTCTTCTTCTTCCTCCTCTTCCTCCTCTTCTTTTTCTTCTTCTTCTTCTTCTTCTTCTTCTTCTTTTCCTTCTTCTTTGTCTTCTTCTCTTGTTCTTCTTTCTTCTTCTTCTTCTTCTACTTTCACCTCCTCCTCCTCCTCCTCTTATTCTTCTTCTTCTTCTTCTTCTTCTTCTTCTTATTCTTCTTCTTCTTCATCATCATCATCATCATCATCTTCTTCTTCCACTTCTTCTTCTTCACTTCTTATTCTTCTCCTTCTTCTTCCTCTTCTTCTTCTTCTTCTTCTACTTCCTATTCCTATTTCTCTCTTTCTTCTTCTTCTTCTTTCTCATCTTCTTTTTCCTCTTCTTCTACTTCTTCTTCTTTTTCATCTCTTACTCATTCTTCTTCTTCTTCTTCTTCTTTTACTACTACTTCTTCTTCCTCTTCTTCTCTTCTTCCTCCTTCACCATCTCTTTCTCCTGCTCCTTCTTCTTCTTCTTCTTCTTCTTCTTCTTCATTGTATTCTTCTTCTTCTACTTCTTATTCTTCAGCTACTTCATCTTCTTTTACTTCTCTTCTACATCTTCTTCTTCATCTTCTTCTTCTACTTCTTCTTTTTCTTTTTCTTATTCCTCTTCTTCATATTCTTCCACTTCTTGTTTTCCTTCTTCTACTTTTCCCTCTACCTCTTCTTCTTCTTCCTCTTTTCATTTCACTTTTCTTCTTCCTCTTCTTTTTCTTTCACTTCTTCTTCTTCTTCTTCTTCTTCTTCCTCTTCTACTTCTTCTGCTTCTAGTACTACAACTACTTTTTCTTCTTCTTCTTCTTCCACCTCTTCGTTTTCATCTTCATTAACTTCTTCTTCTCCTACTTCTTCTTCTTCTCCTTCTTTTTCTTCTTCTTCTTCCTCTTTTTCTTCTTCTTCTTCTTCTTCTTCTTTTTTCTTCTTCTTCTACTTCTTTTTCTTCTTCTTCTTCTTGTTCTTCTTTCTCTTTTTTCTCCCTCATCTTTTTCTATTTTGCTTCTTTTTCTTCTTCTTCGCCTTCTTCTTCTATCTACCTCTTCTTTTTCTTCACTTTCTGGCTACATTATCTGATTCTTCTTCTTCTTCTTCTTCTTCTTCTTCATCATCTTCTACTTTTTATCATTCTTCTTCCTCTTGTTCCACTTGCTCTTCTTCTTCTTCAATCTTCTTCTTCTTCTTCATCTCCTTCTTCTTCTTCTTCAACTTCTTCATCTTTTTCCTCTTCTTCTTTATCTTCTTTTTCGTTTTTGTTTTCATCTTCTTCCTATTCTTCATCTACGTCATCATGTTCTTCTTCTTTGTCTTCTTTTCCATCTTTGTCTTCTTTGTTGTCCAATTCTACTTTCTCTTTCTCTTCGTTATCTGCTTCTCCTTTTTTCTTTCTTTCTTCGTAAGCTTCCGCTTCTTCTTCTTCTTCTTCTTCACCTTCTTCTTCTTGATCTTCTTCTTCTTCTCCATCTATTTCCTATTCATCTTCTTGTCTGTCTTCTTCCTCTTCTTCTTCTCTTATTCTTCATCTTCTACTTCTTCTTCCTCCTCTTCTTCTCTTTCTTCTTCTTCATCAACATCATCTTCTTCTTCTTCTTCTTCTACTTCTTCTTCTTCAGCTACTTCAACTTCTTCTACTTCTTCTACATCTTCTTCATCTTCTTCTTC
>JAIUJO010000911.1:22500-25000 GCA_023846275.1 Vanilla planifolia
TTCCCTTCTTCTTTCTTTTATTCTTCTCCTTCTTCTTCTACTTCTTTTTCTTCTTCTTCTTCTTCTTCTTCTTCTTCCTCTTCTTCTTCTTCTTCTTTGACTACTACTACTACTATTTCTTCTTCTTCTTCTTCTTCTTCTTCTTCTTCTTCTTCTTCTTCTTCCTCTTCTTCTTCTTCAACTTTTAGTGCTTCTTCTTCTTCTTCTTCTTCTTCTTTTCCTTCCTTCTTCTTGTTCTTCTTCTTCTTCGCCTTCTTTTTAAAATTCTTCTTCATCTTCTTCTTCTTCTTATTCTTCTTCTTCCTCTTCTTCTTCTTCTTCATCATCATCCTTCTGCTTCTTCTTCTTCTACTTCCTATTCATCTTCTTCTTTTTCCTTTTTTTCCTTTTTCTTCTTCATCATCTTCTTCCTCTTCTTCTTCTTCTTCTTCTTTTACTCATTCTTCTTCTTCTTCTTCTACCTCTATTTCTTCCTCTTCTTCTCTTCACAATCTTCTTCTACTTGTTTTCCTTCTTCTTCTTCTTCTTCTTCTTTTCCTCTTTTTTCTTCCACTTTTTCTTCCTTTACTTCTTTCTTCTTCTTTTCTTTTGTCTTCTTTTTCTTCTTCTTCGTATTCTTCTTCTTCTTCTTCTTCTTCTTCTTCTTCTTCTTCTTCTTCTACTTCCTGCTACTTCTTCTTTTTCCTCCTCTCCTTGTTCTTCTTCTTGTTCTTCTTCTCATTCTTGATTTTCTTTTTTTTTCTCTTGTTGTAGTTCTTCTTCTTCTTCTTCCTCTTCCCCCTCTTTTTTCGTCTCCTTCTACTTCTTCTTCATCTTTTCCTTCATCTCCTTCTTCTTCTTCATCTTCTTCTCCTTTTTCTTCTACTTCTTCTTTTTCTTCTTCTTCTCCTTCTTCTGCTTCTTCTTCTTCTTCTTCTGCATCTTCTTCTTTTACTTCTTCTTCATCTTCTTCTTCTTTTTCTTCTTCTTCCTCTCCTTCTTCTCCTTCTTCTTATTTTTCTTCTCGTTCATCTTCTTCCAGTTATTCTTCTCCTTTTTCTTCTACATCTTCTTCTTCTTCTTCTTCATCTTCTCCTTCCTCTTCTACATCTTCTTTTTCTTCCTCTTCTTCTTCTTCTTCTTGTTCTTCTTCTTCTTCTGCTCATTCTCTTCTTCTTCTTCCTCTCCTTCTTCTGCTTCTCCTTCTTCCTCTTCTTCTTCTTCTTCTTCTTTTACTCTTTTTTCCTCCACTTTTTCTTCCTTTACTTCGTCTTCTTCTCCTTGTTGTTTGTCTTCTTTTTAATATTATTCTTCTTCTTATTCCTCTTCTTCTTTTTCTTCTCCTTCTTCTTTTTCTTCTTCTTCTTCTTCTTCTTCCTCTTCCTCTTTCACCTCTTTTTTCCATCTTCATCGACTTCTTCTTGCTCTTTTCCTTCTTTTTCTTCTTCATCATCATCATCATATTCTTCATGTTCTTCTTCTTCTTCTTCATTTTCCTCTTTCTTCTTCTTCTTCCTCTTCTTCTTCTTCCACCTCCTCCTTGTCCTCTTCTTCTACTTCTTTTTCTTCATCTTCTTCTTCTTCTTCTTCTTCTTCTTTTTCTTCTTCTTCTTATTCTTCATCCTTTTCTTTTATTCTTCTTCTTCTTCTTCTTCTTCTTCTTTTTCTTCTTCCTCTTCCTTTTATTCTTCTTCTTCGTCTTATTCTTCTTCTTCTTCTTCTTCTTCTTCCTCTTCTTCTTCTTCCTGTTCCTCTTCTTATTCTTGTTCTTCTTCTTCTTCTTTTCTTTCCTCTTCTTCTTGTTCTTATTCTTCTTCTTCTTCATCATCACCTTCTCATTCTTCTTCTTGTTCTTGTCCTTCTTCTTCTTCTTCTTCTTCTTCTTCTCCTCCAACTCCTCCTCCTTCGCATTCATCTTCTCCTTCTCATTCTTCTTCTTCTTCTTTTTCCTCTTATTGTTCTGCTTCTACTTCTTTTTCTACTTCTTCTTCTTCAGCTTTTTTTTCTTCCTCTACTTCTTCATCATCATTTTTTCTTCTACTACTTCGTCTTCTTCTTCTTCTTCTTCCTCTTCTTCTTCTTCTTCTTCTTCTTCTTCTTGTTCTTCTTCTTCATTTTCTTCTTCTTCTCCTTCTTTTTCCTCTTCTTCTTCTTCTTCTTCATTTTCTTCTTCTTCTTCCATCTCCACCTCCTCTTCCTCTTCTTATTCTTGTTCTTATTATTCTTCTTCTTCTTTTTCTCCTTCTTCTTCTTCATCTTCTTTTACGTCTTCTTCCTCTTCTTCTTTTTCTTCTTGTTCTTGTTCTTGTTCTTGTTCTTCTTTTTTTTTTCTTCTTCTTCTTCATGTCTTATTCCATTTGTTTTCCTTTTTCTTCATCTTCATCTTCGTGTTCTTCTCCTTCATATTGATCTTCGTCATCTTTTTCTTCTTCTTCGTGCTATTTTTCAGCTTTGTCATCTTCTGCTTCTTCTAATTTCTCTTCTTATTCTTAATCTTACAATTCTTATTCCTCTTCTTATT
>JAIUJO010000911.1:35000-37500 GCA_023846275.1 Vanilla planifolia
CTCTTATACTTCTTATTCTTCTTTTTCTTCTTCTTCTTCTTCCTCAACATCTTCGTCTTCTTCTTCTTCTTTTTCTTCTTCTTCTTCATCTCCTTCTTCATCATCTTATTCTTCTTCTTCTTCTTCTTCTTCATCCTCTTCTTCTTCTTCTTCTTCTTCTTCTTCATCCTCTTCTTCTTCTTCTTCTTATTCTTATTCTTTTGCTTCTTCTTCTTCTTATTCTTGTTCTTGTTCTTCTTCTACTTCTTCTTCTTCTTCTTCTTCTTCATCTCCTTCTTCATCATCATATTCTTCTTCTTCTTCTTCTTCTTCTTCTTCTTCTTCCTCTTCTTCTTCTTCTTCTTATTCTTATTCTTTTGCTTCGTCTTCTTCTTGTTCTTGTTCTTTTTCTTCTTCTACTTCTTCTTCTTCTTCTTCTTTTTCTTGTTCTTATTCTTCTTCTACTTCTGTTTCTTCTACTTCTTCTTTTTCTTCTTCTTCATTTTCCTCTTCCTCCTCGTCTACTCTTCTTCTAGTTATTTTTCTTCTTCTTCTTCTTCTTCTTCTTCTTCTTCTTCTTCTTCTTCTCCTTCTTCTTCTTCATCTTCATATTTCTCTACTTTTTCTTATTCTTCTTTTTCTTCTTCTTTTTATTCTTCTCTTTTCTCTTCTTCTTCTTCTTTTGCATTCTGATCATCTTTGTTTTCTTCTTCTTCTTCTTCTTGTACTTCTACTTCATCTTTTACTTCTTCATCCTCCTCTTCTTCTTCCTCTTCTTCTTCTTCTTCCTTTTGTTCTTCCTCTTCTTCTTCTTCAACTTCTTGTTCTACCTCTTCTTCTTCTTCTTCTTCTTCTTCTTCATCTTCTTCTTCCTCTTTTTCTTCTTTTACTTCTACTTCTTCCTCTTCCTCTTCTTCTTCTTCTTTTTCTTCTTCCTCTTTTTCTTCTTCTTCCTCTTCTTCTTCTTCTTCTTCTTCTTCTTCTTCTTCCTCTTCTTCTTCTTCTTCAACATCCCCATATTTTTCTTCTTCTTCTTCTCCTCTTCATCTTTTCCCTCTTCTTATTCCTCTTCTTCTTCTTCTTCTTCTTCACCTAGTGCTATTACGACTATTTTTTATTCGTCTTCTTCTCCTTCTTCTTCTCCATTTACTTCAACTTCTTCTTCTTCTTCTTCTTCTTCTTCTTTTGTTTCTTCTTGATCTTTTTATTCTACTTCTTCTTCTTCATTATCATCATCTTCTTCTTCTTCTTCTTTTTCTTCTTTCAATTATTTTTCTTCTTTTTCTTTTTCCTTTTGTTCTTCTTCCTCCCCTTCTTATTCATTTCATTCTTCTTACTCTTCTTCTTCTATCTTTACTCAGTCTTCTTCTTCTTCTTCATCTTCTTCTTCTTCTACTACTTCTACTACTTTTACTTCTACTTCTTATTCTTCCCCTTCTTCTTCATCTTCTTCTTCTTCTTCTCCATTTTCTTCTTTTTCTTCTGCCTCTTCTTCTTTTTCTTCTTATTCCTATTCATCTTCTTCTTCTATGTCATCATATTCTCCTTCTCTTTCTTCTTCTTCTTCTTTTTCTTCTTCTTTTGGTTCTTCTGCTTCTTCTTCGTCTTCTTCATCTTCTTCTTCTCCTTCTCTTTGTTCCTCTTCTTCTCCATCTTCTTCTTCTCCTTCATCAACTTCTTCTCTTCTTCTTTTTCTTCTCCTTGTCCTTCTACTTCTTCCTCTTTTTGTTCTTCTTCTTATTCCTCTTCATCTTCTTCTTCTGCATCTTCTTCTTTTACTTCTTCTTCTTCTGTATCTTCTTCTTCTTGTTTTATTTCTTCTACTTCCTCTTATTTTTCATCTCATTCTTCTTGTTCTTGTCCTTCTTCTTGTTCTCCTTCTTCTTCTTCTTCTTCACTTTCTCCTACCTCTTCCTCTTCTTATCTCCTTCCTATTGTTGTTGTTCTTTCTCTTCCTTTTCATCTACTAATTCTTCTTCTTCTTCTCCTCCTTGTCCTTCTTCTTCTTGCTCTCATTCTTTTTCTTCTTCTTTTTCTCCTTCTTCTACTTCTTCATTTTTTTCTTCTTTTTCTTCTTCTCCTTCATCTTCATCATCTTCTTCTTCTTCTTCTTCTTTTTCTTCTTCTTCTTCTTCTTCTTCTTCTTTCTCTTGTACTTCTTCTTCTTCTTCTTTCTCCTCTTCTTCCTCTTCTTCTTCTTCTTCTTCTTCTCTTTCCTCATCTTGTTTTTTTCCTTCTTTTTATTCTTCTTATTCCTCTTCTTCTCCTTTCTTTTCCTCCTCCCCTTCTTTTTCTTCTTCTTCTTCTTCTTCTTCTCTATCTTCTTCTCCTTCTTCTTCTTCTTCTTCTTCTTCTTCTTCTTCTTCTTCTTCTTCTTTGTCTTCTTCTTCTTCTTCTACTTTTTTCTTTTATTTTGTTCTTCTTCTTTTTATATCTCCTACTCTTATTTTTCTTCTTCTTATTATTCTTATTCTTCACCTTCTTCTTCTTCCTCTTCTTCTTCTTCATCTTCTTCTCCTTC
>JAIUJO010000911.1:45000-47500 GCA_023846275.1 Vanilla planifolia
TTTCTCTTCTTATTCTCCTTTTTCTTCATCTTCTTCTTCTTCTTCTTCTTCTTCGTTTTCTTGATCTTCCACTACTCGTACTACTGCTTTTCTTCTTCTTTTTATTCTTCTTCTTGTTCTTCTTCCCCTTCTTCTTCTTCTTCTCCATCTAATTCTTTTTCTTCTTCTTCGTTACCTGCTTCTACTTATTCTTATTAATTTTTTTCTTCTTCATCTTCTTCTTCTTCTTCTTCTCCTCCTTCTCTTTCTGCTTCTTCTTCTCCTTCTTCTTCTTCTTCTACTACTTTTTTTATTCTTCTTCACTTTCTTCTTCTGCTTCTCCATCTTCTTCTACACCTCCTTCATTTTCTTCTTCACCTTCTTCTTCTTCTTCTTCTTCTTCTTCTTCTTCTTCACCATCTTCTACATCTCCTTCTTCTACTTCTTCTTCTTCTTCTTCTTCTTTTCTTCTTCTTCTTCTTCTTCTTCTTCTTCTTCTTCTACTTCTTCTTCTCCTTCCTCTTCTTCTTCTTCTTCTTCTTCTTTTGTTTCCTCTCTTTCTTCTTCTTATTTTTCTTCTTCTTCTTCTTGTTCTTCTTCTTATTAATATTATTATTGTTATTATTAGTGTTATTATTATTATTATTCTTCTTTTTCCCATTCCTCTTCTTCTATACCTTCTTTTTCTCCTTTTTCTTCTTCATCATCTTCTTCTTCTTCTCTTTCTTCTCTTTCTTCTTATTTTTCTTCTTCTTGTTGTTCTTATTATTATTATTATTATTATTATTATTATTATTATTATTATTATTATTATTATTAGTTTTGTTCTTCTTCATTTTCCTCTTCCTCTTCTTCTACTTCTTCATCTTCTTCTTTTTCTTTTTCTTCTTCTTCTTCTTCTTATTATTATTATTCTCTTCTTCTACTACAACTACTACTTCAGCTTAAACAAATACTACATCTTCTTCTTGATTGTCTTCTTCCTCTCCTTCTTCGTCTTCTTCTTCTACTCCTTTTTTCCTTCTTTTTCATCTTCTTCTTCATCATCTTCTTCTTCTTCTTCTTTATGTTTTTTTCTTCTTCTTATTATTCTTCCTCTTCTCCTTTTTCTTCTTCATCTTCATCTTCATTTTCTTGTTCTTCTTCATCTTCGTCTTCTTCATCTTCCACTTCTACTTTCTCTTCCTCTACTTTATCTGCTTATTCTAATTTCTCTCCTTCTTCTCAATCGTACCATACTTCTTCTTCTTCTTCCCTAACTTCTTCTTCTACTTCTTCTCCATCTTGTTCCTGTTCTTCTTCCTTTTTGCCTTCATCTTCTTCTTCTTCAATTTCTTCTCCTTTCTCTTCTTCTTATTCTTCTTCTTCTTTTCTTCTTCTTCTTCTTCTTCTTGTTCTTCTACTTCCTCTTTTTTTTTCTTCCTCTTCTTCTTCTCTTTCTTCTTCTTATACTTTTTATTTTTCTTGTTCTTCATCTTGTTCTTCTTCTTCTTCTTCTTCGTTTTCCTATTCTTCTTCTCCTATATCTTCTTCTTCTTCTTCTCCTTCTTCTTCTTCTTCTTGTCCTTCTTCTTCTTCTTCTTGTTCTTCTTCTTCTTCTTCTTCCTCTTATTTTTTTTCTTCTTTTTCCTCTTGTTCTTCTTCTTTCTCTTCTTATTCTCTTCTTCTTTCATTACTTTGTCTTCTTTTTCTTCCACTTCTTCATCTTCTTCTTCTCCTTCTTCTACTACTATTATTACAACTACTACTTCTACTACTACTTTTTCCTCTTCTTTTCCTTCTTATTCTTGTTCTTCTTCTCCTACTTCTTCTTCTTTATCTTCTTCTTCTCCATCTTATTCTTGTTCTTCTTCATCTTTGTTTTCTTCTTCTTCTTCTTCTTCTTCCTCTTCTTCTTTTCTACTCCTTCCTCTTTTCCTTCTCTTTCTTCTTATTCTTCTTCTTCTTCTTCTTCTTCTTCTTCTTCTTCTTCTTCTTCTTCTCTTTCTTCTTTATCTTCTTCGTCTTCTTCTTCTCCTCCTTCTTCTTCTTCTTTGCCTCGTTCTACTTCTTCTCCTTCTTTTTCTTGTTCTTCTTCTTCTTCTTCTTCTTCCTCTACTTCTTCTTTCTGCCTTTCTTGTTGTTCTTCTTCTTCTACTACTATTACTACCACTACTGTTTCTTCTTCTTGCTCTTGTTCTTGTTCTTGTTCTTCTTCTTTACCATCCTCTTATAATTCTTCTTCTTCTTCTTCTTCTTCTACTTCTTCGTCTTCTTCTTCTTCTCCTTCTTCATCATCATCATCTTCTTCTTCTTCTTCTTCTTCTTCCTCTTCTTCCTCTTCTTCCTCTTCTTCCTCTTCTCCGTCTTTTGCTTCTTCCTCTTCTTCTTCTTCTTCTTATTCTACTTCTTCTTCTACTTCTTCTTCTTCTTCTTCTTGTTCTTCTTCTTCTTGTTCTTGTTCTCCTTCTAATTCTTTTCTTCTACTTCTTCCTTTTCTTCTTCTTTTTCTTCTTCTTCTTTTTCCTCTTCCTCCTCCTTT
>JAIUJO010000911.1:57500-61721 GCA_023846275.1 Vanilla planifolia
TTCTTCTTCTTCTACCTCTTCTTCTTCTAGTTTCTGGTTTCATTCTCTAATTCTTCTTCTTCTTCTTCTTCTTATTCTTCGTCATCTTCTACTTTTTATCATTCTTCTTCCTCTTCTTCCACTTGCTCTTCTTCTTCTTCATCTTCTTCTTCTTTTTCATCTCCTTCTTCTTCTTCAACTTCTTCATCTTCTTCTTCTTTTTCCTCTTCTTCTTTATCTTCTTTTTCATTTTCTTTTTCAACTTCTTCTTATTCTTCATCTACATCATCATCTTCTTCTTCTTCTTTCTCTTCTTTTCCATCTTCGTCTTCTTCGTCTTCCTCTTCTACTTTCTCTTTCTCTTCTTTATCTACTTCTTTTTTCTTTTCTTCTTCGTAAGCTTTGCCTTCTTCTTCTTCTCCTTCTTCTTCACCTTCTTCTTCGTCATCGTCATCTTCTTCTCCATCTATTTCCTATTCAACTTCTTCTCTGTCTTCTTCTTCTTCTTCTTCTGGTTCTTCTTCTACTTCTTCTTCCTCCTCTTCTTCTCCTTCTTCTTCTTCGTCTTCTTCTTCTTCTTCTTCTTCTTCTTCTTCTTCATGTTCTACTTCTTCTTCTTCTTCTTCTTCATCTACTTCTTCTTCTCCTTCTTTATCTTTTTCTTCTAGTCCTTCTTCTTCATCATCTTTATTTTCTACTTCTTCTTCTTCTTCTTCTTCTTCTTCTTATTCTTTTTCTTCTTGTTCTTCTTCTTCTTCTTCCTCTTCTATTTTTCCATCTTCATTTTCATCTTCTTCTTCTTCTTCTTCCTCTTCTTATTCCTTTTATTCTTCTTCCTTTTCTTCTTTTATCGCTTCTTATTTTTCTTCTTCTTCCTCCTCTTCTTCTTCTACTTCTTCTTCTTCTTCTTCATCTTCTTCTTCACCTTCCTCTTCTACTTCTTCTTCTTCCTCCTCCTCTCCTTCTGCTCCTTCACCTTCTCCTTCTCCTTCTCCTTCTCCTTCTCCTTCTTCTTCTTCTTCTTCTTGTTCAGCTTCCTCTTCTTCTACTATTTCTTTTTCTTCTTCTTCTTCTTCGTCATCAACTTCTTCTTCTTGTTCTTCAACTTCCTCTTATTTTTATTCTTCATCGCTTTCGTATCCTTTTTCCTCTTCCTCTTCTCACTCCTCTTCTTCTCCTTCCTTTTCTTCTTCTTTCTCTTCTTCTTCTTCATCTTTTTCTTCCACTAATTCTTCTTCTTCCTCTTCCTCTTCTTCTTCTTTTTCTTCTTCTTCTTCTCCTTCTTCTTCATCGTCTTCTTCTTCTACTACTACTACTACCACTTTTTCTTCTTCTTCTTCTTCTTCTTCATCTTTTTCTTCTGCCTCTTCTTATTCCTTTTATTCATTCTTCCTCTCCTTCTTCTATCTCTTCTTGTTTTTCTTCTTCCTCCTCTTTTTCATCAACTTCTTCTTCTTCTTCTACTTCTTCTTCTTCTTCTCCTCCTCCTCCTCCATCTTCTTCTTCTTCCTACTCCTATTCTTCTTGTTCTTCTTCTTCTACTTCTTCTTCTCCTACACCTTCTGCTTCTTCTTCTTCTTCTCCTTCTTCTTCTCCTTGTCCTCTTACTTCACCATCTCCATCTCCTTCTCCTTCTTCTTCTTCTTCTTCTTCATCAGCTTCCTCTTCTTCATCTAGTTGTTCTTCTTCTTCTTCATCTTCATCTTCTTCTTCTTCTTCTTCTTCTTCAATTCCTTTTTTTCTTCCTCTTCTCCTTCTCCTCCTCCTTCACCTTCTCCTTCTCCTTCTCCTTCTTCTTGTTCTTCTTCCTCTTCTTCTTCTTCTTCTTCTTCTTCTTCTTCTTCTTCTTCTTCAGCTTCCTCTTCTTCTTCTACATCTTGTTCTTCTTGTACTTTTTCGGCATCATCATCATCATCTTCTTCTTCTACTTCTGTTGCTTCTTCAACTTCCCCTTATTTTTATTCTTCTTAGTTTTTGTATCCTTTTTTTCCTCTTCCTCTTCTCACTCCTCTTCTTCTCCTTCCTCTTCTTCTTCTTTCTCTTCTTCTTTTTTCTTCTTCTTCTTCTTCTTCTTCTTCTTTTTTCTTCCACTAATTCTTCTTCTTGCTCTTCTTCTTCATCTTCATCTTCTTCTTATTATACTACTACCACTACTTTTTCTTCTCCTTCTTCTTCTTCTTCTTCTTCTTCTTCCTCTTCTTATTCCTTTTATTCTTCTTCCTCTCCTTTACTATCTCTTCATGTTTTTCTTCTTCCTCCTCTTCTTCTTCAACTTCTTCTTCTTGTTCTTCTTGTTCTTCTTCTTCTTCTTCTTCTTCTTCTTCTTCTTCTCCTTCTCTTCTTCTTCTTCTTCTTCTTCTTCTTCTTCTTCTCCTTCTTCTTCTTCTTCTTCTTCCTGCTCCTCTTCTTGTTATTCTTCTTCTTCTACTTCTTCTTATTCCCCTACACCTTCTTCTTCGTCTTCTTCTTCTTCTTCTTCTCCTTCTCCTCCTACTTCACCATCTCCTTCTCCTTCTCCTTCTTCTTCTTCTTCTTCTTCTTCAGCTTCCTCTTCTTCTTCTACTTCTTGTTCTTCTTCTTCTTCTTCTTCTTCATCATCTTCTTCTTCTTGTTCTTCTTCTTCTTCAATTCCTCTTATTTTTCTTCTTCAACATTTTTGTATACTTTTCCTCTTCCTCTTCTTCTCCTTCCTTTTCATCTTCTTTCTTTTCTTCTTCTTCTTCCTCTAATCCTTCTTCTTCCTCCTCTTCTTCTCTTCTTTTTCTTCTTCTTCTTCTTCTTCTTCTTCTTCAACATCATCATCTCCTTCTTCTACTACTACTACTTTTTCATCTCCTTATTCTTCTTCTTCTTCTTCTTTTAGTTCATTTTCATCTTCATTATCTTCTTCTTCTAGTTCTTCATCTTCTTCCACCTGTTCTTCTTCTTCTTCTTCTTCTTCTCATCTTCTTCTTCGTCTTTTTCTTCCACTTTCCACCTTCTTCCTATAATTCTTTTTCTTCTAATTCTTCTTCTTCGTCTTCTTCCTCTTATTCTTCTTCTTCTTCTTCTTCTTCATCTCCTTCTTCTTCTTCTTCTTCCTCTTCTTCTTCTTCTACTTCTTTGACTTCTTTTTGTTCTTCTTCTTCTTCCTCTTCCCCTTCTTCCTCTACCTCTCCTTCTCTTTCTTCTTTCTCTTCTCTTTCTCCTTCTTCTTCCACCTCTGCTTCTTCTTCTTCTTCTTCTTTATCATCTTCTTCTTCATCATCATCATCTTCTACTTTTTCTCATTCTTCTTCCACTTGCTCTTCTTCTTCTTCTTCTTCTTCTCCTTTTTCTTTTTCCACTTCATCTTTTTCCACTTCTTCTTCATCTTCATTTTCATTTTCTTTTTGTTCTTCTTCTTCTTCTTCTTCGTGAACATCATCATCTTCTTCTTCTTCTTTGCCTTCTTTTCAGTCTTTGTCTTCTTTGTCTTTCTCTTCCACTTTCTCTTTCTCTTCTTTGTCTGCTTCTTCTTTTTTCTTTTCTTCTTCATATGCTCCCCCTTCTTTTTCTCCTTCTCCTTCACCTTCTTCGTCTTCTTCTTCTCCATCTGTTTCTTGTTTGTCATCCTCACAACCTTCTATTTCTTCTTCTTCTTCTACTACTACTACTTTTTCTTCCTCCTCTTCTTCTCTTTCTTCTTCTTCATCATCTCCTTCTGCTTCTTCTACTTCTTCTTCTTCTTCGTCTTGTTCAACTTCTTCATCTTCTTCGTGATCTACTTCTTCTTCTTCTCCTTCTTCTTTTTCTTTTTCTTCTACTTCTTCTTCTTCTTCTTCAACTTTCTTCTTCTTCTTCTTCTTCTTCTTCTTCATCTTCTTCTTATTCTTCTTCTTCTTCTATTTTTCCTTCTTCTTCTTCTTTTTCACCTTCTTCTTCTTCTTCCTCTTCTTATCCCTCTTACTCTTCTTCCTTTCCTTCTTCTATCACGTCTTGTTTTTCTTCTTCCTCCTCTACTTCTTCTACTTCTTCTTCTTCTTCTTCTTCTACTTCATCATTTTCGTATCCTTTTTCCTCTTCCTCTTCTCACTCCTCTTCTTCACCTTCCACTTCTTCTTCTTTCTCTTCTTCTTCTTCTTTTCTTCCTCTAATTGTTTTCCTTCCTCTTCTTCTTCTTCTTCATCATCATCAGCTTCATCATCTTTTTCTTCTATTACTACTACTACTTCTTCTTCTCCTACTTCTTCTTCTTCTTCTTCTTCTTCTTCTTCCTATTCT
>JAIUJO010000780.1:60000-61652 GCA_023846275.1 Vanilla planifolia
TCTTCTTCCTCTTCTTCTTCTTCTTCCTCTTCTTCTTCTTCAACTAAAACTTTTCGTTTTCTTCTTCTTCTTCTAGTGCTTCTTCTTTTTATGCTTCATCTTCTTCTTCTTCTTCCTCCTGTCTTGTTGTCTACTACTTCTTCGTATTTTTCATCTCCTTCTTCTTCTTATTCTTCTTCTTCTTCTACTTCATCTTTTCTTCTTTGTCTCCTTCTTCTTCTTCTTCTTCTTCTCCTTCTTCTTTTTCTTCTTCTTTAACTTCTTCTTCTTCTTCTTCTTCTTCTTCTTCTACTACTTCTTCTACTTCTTCTACTACTTTTTCTTCCTCTTGTTCTTCTTATTCTTCTTCCTCTTCTACTTTTTCCTCTTCTTCTTCTTTTTTCTTCATCTTCTTCTTCTCATTCTTCGTCTTCTTTTTCTTCTTCTTCTTCTTCTTCTTCTTCTTCTTCATTATTTTATTATTCTTCATCTTTATATTTTTCTTCTTTTCTTCTTCTTTGTTTTCGTCGTCTTCTTCTTCTTCTTTTTCTTCTTCTTCTTCTCCTTCTGCTTCTTCTTTTTCTTCATTCTCTTCTTCTTCTTTTCCTTCTTCCTCTTCTTTCTCTTCTTCTTCTTCTACTTCGACTTTTGCTTTTTTTTCTTCTTCTTCTTCTTTTTCTACCTATTCTTCTTCTTCTTCTTCTTATTCTACTTCTTCTTCTTCTACTTCTTCCTATTCTTCTTCTTGTTCTTCTTCTTCTTCTTTTTCTTCTTTTCTTCTTCTTCTTCTTCGTTTTCTTCTTCTTCTTCTTCTTCTTTTACTTCTACTTCTTCTTTTTCATCTTCTTCTTCTTCTTCTTTTCCTTCTTCCTCTTCATTCTCTTCCACTTCTTCTTCTTCTTCTTGTTCTTCTCTTATTTCAACTTTTTCTTTTTTTGCTTCTTCTAATTCTTCTGATTGTTCTTCTTCTTCTTCTTCTTTTTCTACTTCTTCTTCCTCTTCTTCTTCTTCTTCTTCTCCTACTTCAACTATCTCTTTTTGTTCTTTGTATTGTTCTTCTTCTTCTTCGTTTACTTCTTCTTCTTCTTCTTCTTCTTCTTCTTTTTCTTTTACTACTACTACAACAACAACAACTTCTTCTTCTTCTTCTTCTAATTTTTTTCTTCTTCTTCTTCTAAAACTACTTCTTTCCTCATCATCTTCTTCTTCTTGTTCTTCTTCTTCTTCTTCTTTTTCTTCTTCTTCTTCTTCTTTTTCTCCTTGTTCTTCTTCTCCTCCTTCTTCTTCTTCTTCTTTTTCTACTGTTTGTTCTTTTTCTTCTTCTTCTACTCCATCTTCTTTATCTTGTTCTTCATCTTATTCGTGTTCTTTTTCTTATTCTTCTTCTTATTCTTCTCATTCTTCTTCTTCTTCTTCTTCTTCTTCTTTTTCGACTTCAACTTCCTCTTGTTCTTCTTCTTCTTCTTTATCTTCTTCTTCCTCTTCTTTAACTTCTACTTCTTCTCCTTCTTCTTCTTCTTCTAATTCTTAATTTTCTTCTTTTTCTTCTTCTTTTTCTTCTTCTTCTTCTCCTTTGAGTTCTTTATCTTCTTCTTCTTCCTCTTCTTCTTCCTCTTCTTCTTAGTCTTCTTCTTGTTCTTCTTCTTGTTGTTCTTCTTCTTCATCTCCTTTTT
>JAIUJO010001960.1:7500-22500 GCA_023846275.1 Vanilla planifolia
CTCTTCTTCCACTCATTCTTCTTCCTCTTTTTCAACTTCCTCTTCTTCTTCTCCTTCTTCTTCTTTTGCTTCTTCTTTTTCTTCTTCGTCTTCTTCTTCTACGGCTTCTTCTTCTTCTTCTTCTTCTTCATCCTCTTCTTCTTCTTTTCTCTGTCATTTTCTTCTTCTTCTTCTTCTTCTTCTTCTTCTTTTTCTTCATCTTCTTCTTCTTCTTCTTCTTCTTCTTCTTCTTCGTCTTCTTTGTCCTCTTTGCCTTCTTCTTCTTGCTCTTCTTCGTCTTGTTATTCTTATTCTTCTTCTTCTTCTTCTTTTTACACTTCTTCTTCTTCTACTTTCAAATTTTTTTTTCTTCTTCTTGCTCTTCGTTTATGTCTTGTTGGTCTTCTTCTTCTTCTTCTCCTTTTTTTCTTCTTCTTGTTTTGCTTCTTCTTCTTCTTCTCAACTTCTTCTTCTTCTTCTTCTTCTTCTTCTTCTTTTTCGTCTTTATTTTCTTCTTCTTCTTCTTCTTTGTCTTCTGCTTTCTCATTTTCTTCTTCATCTTGTCCTTCTTCTCCATTAACTTCGGTTTTTTCGTCTTCTTCTTCTTCTTCTTCTTCTTCTTCCTATTCTTCTTCATCTTCATGTACTTCTTTTCCTTCTTCTTCTTCTTCTTCTTCTTCTTCTTTTTCTTCTACTTCTTCTTGCTCATCTTCTTCTTCTCCAAATTCTTTTTCTTGTCCTTCTTCTCCTTCTTTTTCTTTTGCCTTTTCTTGTTCTTATTCTTCTCCTTCTTCTTCTTCTTCTCCTTCTTCTTTTTCTTCTTCTTCTTCTTCTTCTTCTTCTTCTCGTTCTTGTTCTTCATCTTTTTCTTCTTCTCCTTTTCATCTCTTCTTCTTCTTATCCTCCTTATTCTTTTTCTTCTTTTCCCCCTCCTCCTCTTCCTTCTTCTTCTTCCGCTTCTCTTCTTCTCCTTCTTCTTCTTCCTCCTCTTCTACTTCTTGTTTTTCTTCTTCTTCTTTGTCAACTTCTTCTTCTTTTATTCTTCTTTTCCTACTTCTTCCTCTTCTTCTTCTTCTCTTCCTTTTCTTTCTTTTCATGTTCTTCTACTACTTGTTCTTCTTCTTCTTCTTCTTCATCCACTTCCTCTTCTAATTCTTCTTCTTAGACATCTCCATCTTCTTCCACTTCTTCATCCTCTCTTTCTTCTTCCTTTTCTTTCTCTTCCTCTTCTTCTTCTTCTTCTTCCTCTTTTTTATAATCGACTTCTTTGACTTCGTCTTCTTCTTCTTCTTTGTCTTTTTCATCTTCTTCTACTTCTTCTTCTTCTTTTACTTCTTCTTTTTCTTCCTCTTCTTCTTCTTCTTCTTCATCTTCTTCTTCTTTACTTCTTTATCTTTATCTCCATCTTCTTCGACCTTTGGTTATTTAGTTATCAAGATATTAAATTGTCGACAAGGAAAATTCTTAACATAAAAATTTCTTACATTCAAAATAAGTACATTACTTGCTAAACAATCTTAAGATTAAGCTTTTTGCTACAGTGCACTATTTCTTTTTCTACTTTAACTTCTTCTTGTTCTTGTTCTAGTTCTTCTTCGTCTTCTACTTATTCTTTTTCTACTTTTGCTTCTTCTTCTTGTTCTTCTGCTTCTTCTTCTTTACGGTGCTCTTCGCCTTCGCCTTCTAGCTCTTCTTCTTCCTCTTGTTCTTATTCTTCTTCTTTTTCTTTTTATTCTTTTTCTTAGTCTTCTTCTTCTTCATCATCATCTTCCTCTTCTTTTTCATCTTCTTCTTCTTCTCTTTCTCCTTCTTCTTCTTCTCCTTCATCCTCTTCTTCTTCTTCTTCTTCTTCTTCTTCTACTACTAATACTACTACTTCTCCTTCTTCTTATTGCTGTTCTCTTCTACTTCTTCTTCTTCTTCTTTTTCCTCTTCTTCTTGTTTGTCTTCTTCTTCTTCTTCTCCTTTTCAATCTTCTTCTTCTTCTTCTTCTTCATCTTCTTCTTCTTCTTCCTATTCTTCTTCCTCTTCTTCTTCTTCTTCTTCTTCCTTCTACTTCTTCTTTTTCTTCTTCTTCTTCTTCTTCTTGTTATTCCTCTTCTTCCTCCTCTTCTTCATCTTCTTTTCCTTCTTCTTGTTCTTCTTCTTCTTCTTCCTCTTCTTCTTCTTCCTCTTCTTCTTCTTCTTCTTCTTTCTTCTTCGTCTTGTTCTACTTCTTTGTCTTCTTCTTCTTCCTTTTACTTCTTCTTTTTCTTCTTCTTCTTCTTCTTCTTGTTATTCGTCTTCTTCCTCCTCCTCTTCTTCATCTTCTTTTCCTTCTTCTCCTTCTTCTTCTTCTTCTTCTTCATCTTTTTGTTCTTCTTTGTCTTCGTCTACTACTTATTCTTCTTCATCTTACTTATCCTCTTCTTCTTCTTCTTCTTCTTCTTCTCCTTCTTCTTCTTCTTTTTCTACTTCACCTTCAGATTCTCCTCTTTCTTCTCCTTCTTCTTTTTCTTGTTCTACTTCTTCTCCTTCTTATTCTTCCCCATATTCTTCTTCTCCTTCATCCTCTTCTTCTTCTTCATCATCTTCTTCTTCTAAATGTTTTTCTTATTCTTCTTGTTTTACTTTTTCTTCTTTTTCTTCTTCATCTTCGTCTTTGTCTTCTTCATCTAAGTCTTTTTTGTCTTTTTTGTCTTCTTCTTTTTCTTTTTTATCATCTTCTGCTTTTTCTTCCTCTTAAACTTCATCTTTTTCTTCTTCTTCTTCTTACTCTTCTTTATTTTCTTCTTCTTCTTCTTCTTCTTTTTCTTCTACTTCCTCTTCTTCTTCTTCTTCTTCTTCTCCTCCTTCATCATCATGTTCACCTTCTTCTTCATCTTCTTTTTCTTCTTCATCTTCTTCTTAATCTTCTTCATTATCTTCCTCTTTAAGTTCTTTTTCTTCTTCATCATCATCTTCTTCTTCTTATTACCCTCTTAGTTCTTCATCTTTATCTTCTTCTTCTTGTTCCTCATCTTCTTCTTCCTCTTCTTCCTCTTCCTCCTCTTCTTCTTCTTCTTTTTCTTGTTTATCTTCTTCTTCTCCTTCTTCTTCTTCTTCCTCTTGTTCTACTTCTTCTCCTACTTCTTCTTCCTCTTCTTCTTCTTTGTCATCATCTTCTTCTTATCGTTTTTCTTCTTCTTCATCTCCATCTTTTCCTTCCTCTTTTTCTTCCTTTTCTCCTGCTTCTTCTTCTTCTTCTTCTTCTCCTCCTTTTTCTACTTCTTCTTCTTCTTCTTCTTCTTCCTCCCTTAATTCTTCTCTTGTTCTTCATATCCTTATTCTTCTTCCTCATCTTCTTCTTTGTCTCATTTTCTTAATCTTCTTCTACTTCTACCTTTTCTTCTACTTCTTCTTTCTTTTCTTCTACTTCTTCTTCTATTACTTCTATTTCTTCTTCCACTTCATCTTCTTCTTCCTCTTTCTCCTCTTCGTATCTTTTTCTTCTTCATCATCTTCTTTCTCCTCTTCTTCCAATCTTTCTTCTTCATTTTATTCCCCTTCCTCGTTTTCTTCTTGTTCTTCGTCTTCTTGTTCTTCTTCTTCTTCTTTGTCTACTTCGTCTTCTTCGTCTATGTATTCTTTGTCTTCTTCGTGTTCTTCTTCTCCTTTTTTATCTTCATCTTTTGCCGCTTCTTCTTCTTCTTCAACTTCTTCTTATTCTTCTTCTTCTTCTTCTTCTTCTTCTGCTTCTTCTTCTTCTGCTTCTTTTTCTTTTCCTTCTCTATTTTCTTCTTCTTCTTCTTCTTCTTCTTCTTTCTCTTCTTCTTCTTCTTCTCCTTCTTTTTTTTCATTTTTTACTTCTTCTTCTTCTTCTTCTTTTCTTCGTCCTCTCCTTCTTCTACTTCATCAACTTCTTTTTCTTCTTCTTCTTCTTCTCGCTGTACTTCTTCTTCTCTTAATTCATTTTCTTCTTCTTCCTCTCCTCCTTCTTCTTCTTCTTTTTCTTCTTCATTTTCCCCTTCTTTTTCTTGTTCTTCTTCTATTCCTTCCCCTTCTTCTTCTTTTTCTTCTTCTAATTCTTTTTTTTGTTCTTCATCTTCTTCTCTTTTTTTCTTCTCTTCATCTTCTTATCCTTATTCTTGTTCTTGTTCTTGTTCTTCTTCTTCTTCTTCTTCTTCTGCTTCTTCTTCTTCTTCATCTTCTTCTTCTGCTTCTTCTCTTTTTTCTTCCTCTTCTTCTTTTTCTTCTTCTTCTTCTACTACTACTACTACTAGTTCTCTTCCTCTTATTCCTCATCATCTTCTTCCCCTTCTTCTTTTTCTTCTTCTTTGTCTTCTTCTTTTTCCTCTTGTTCTTCTTCTTCCTTCACTTCTTCTTCTTGTTGTTTTTTTTAATGCTCTACTTCTTCTTCTTCTTCTACTTCTCCTTCTTCACCTTCTTCTTCTACATCTTCTCCTCCTTCCTCTTCTTTTTGTTCCTCTTCTTCTTCTTCCTCATCTTCCTGTTCCTCTGCTTCTTTTTCTTCTTCTTCTTCTATTTCTTCTTCTTCTTCTTCTTCTTCTTCTTCTTTCCTCTTTGTCTTCTTCTACTTCTTCATCATCGTCTTCTTCTTTTTCTTCTTATTCTTATTTTTCTTCTTCTTCTACTTCTTTTTCTTCTTCTTCTTCTTCTTTTTCTTGTTCTTCATTTTCTCTTCATCTTCTTCTTCATCCTTTCCTTCTACTTGTTCTTCTTCTCCTTACTCTTCTACTTCTTCTTCTTCTTCTCTATCTTCTTTTTCTTATTTTTCTTCTACTTCTTCTTCTTGTTCTTCTTCTTCAACTTCTGCTTCTCCTTCTTCTCTCCTCCTCCTTCTTCTTCTTCTCCTTATTTTTCTTCTACTTCTTCATCTTCTTCTTCTTCTTCTTCATCTACATTTCCCTGTTCTTCTTCTTCTTCCTATTCTCCTTGTTGTTGTTGTTGCTGTTCTGCTTCTTCTTCTTCTTCTTTTTCTACTACTTCTCCTTCTTTTTCTACTTCTTCTGCTTCACCTTATTGTTTTTCTTCTTCTTCTTCTCCTTCTTCTCATTCTAATTATTCTACTTCTTCTCCTTCTTTTGCTCCTCCTTTTTCTCCATCTTCTTCTCCTTGTTCCTCCTCCTCCTCTTCTTCTTTATCTACTTCTTTTTCTTCTACTTCTTTTGCTTTTTCTTCTTCTTCTTCTTTTTCTTCATCAACATCATCTTATTCTTCTACTTTCTTTTCTTCTTCTTCTTCAATTTCTTCTCCTTCTTGTTCTTCATCTTCTCCTTCCTCTTCTTCTTCTTCTCCTCCCCCTTCTTCTCCTTCTTTTTTTTCTACTTCTTGTTTTTCTTCTTTGTTTTGTTCTCCTTCTTTTGCTCTTATTCTTCTTATCCTTCTTCTTCCTCCTCTTCCTTTTCTTCTTCTAATTAGCTTCATCGTCATCATCATCTTCTTCTTATTATTATTATTATTATTCCTCTTCTTTTTCTTCTTCTTCTTCTCCTTCTTCTTAATCTTTCTTCTCTTCTTCTACTTCTTCTTCTTCTTGTTTTTCCTCTTCCAATTCTTCATCATCTTCTTCTTGTTCATCTTCTTCCACTTCTTCTTCTTTCTCTCTTTCTTCTTCCTTTCATTCCTCTTTCTCTTCTTCTTCTTCTTCTTCATCTTCTCCTTTTTCTTCTTCTTCTTGTTCCTCTTCTTTGTAATCGACTTTTTCGTGTTCTTCATCTTCGTCTTCTTCGCCTTCTTCGTCTTTTCCTTCTTCTTCTTCTTCTTCTTCTTCTTCTTCTTCTTTTACTTCTTCTTCTTCTTCTTCTTCTTCTTTTTCACTTCTTCTTTTTCTTCTACTTCTTTCTCTTCTTAACCTTCTTCTTCCTCCTCTTCATCTTATTCTTCTTCTTCTTGTCCTTCTTCTCTTCTGCTTCTTCATCTCTTTCTCCTTGTCCTTCTTCTTCTTCTTCACCCTCTTCTTCTTCTTCTTCTCCTCCTCCTCCTCCTCCTTCTTCTTCTTCTTCTTCTTCTTCTTCTTCTACTTCTTCATCTTCTTCCTCTTCTTCTTCTTCTTCTTCTTCTTCTTCCTCCTCTTCCTCTTAAACTTGTTATTTTTCTTCTCCTTCTTCCTCTTCCCCTTCTTCTACCCATTCTTCTTCCTCTTTTTCCACTTTCCCTTCTTCTTCTTCTTCTTTTGCTTCTTCTTTTTCTTTTTCTTCTTCTTTTTTTATGCCTTCTTCATCATCATCATCATCATCATCTTCTTCTTCTTCTTCTTCTTCTTTTCTCCTTCATTTTCTTCTACTTCTTCTTCTTCTTCTTCCACTTCTTCCACTTCTTCTTCTTGTTCTTCTTCTTCTTCTTCTTCTTCTTCTTTTCCTTCTTCTTCGACTTCGTCTTCTTGGTCCTCTTCGCCTTCACCTTCTTGCTCTACTTCGTCTTCTTATTCTTATTATTCTTCTTTCTGTTCTTCTTTGTCTTCTCCATCCTCTTCGTTTATGTCTATTTTTTCTTCTTTCTTCTTCTTCTTCTTGTTTTTAGTCTTCTTTCTGTTCCGCTTCTTCTTCTTCTTCAACTTCTTCTTCTTCTTCTTCTTCTTTGTCAACTTTAATTTATTCTTCTTCTTCTTCTTCTTTCTATTTTTCTTCTTCTTCCTCTCCTTCTTCTCCTTCAACTTTGGTTTCTTATTCTTCCTCCTATTCTTCTTCATCTTCATCAGCTTCTTTTCCATCTTCTTCTTCTTCTTCTTCTACTTCTTCTTCGACTTCTTCTCCTAATTCTTTTTGTTCACCTTTTCTCCTTCTCCTTCTTTTTCTTTTTTCTTTTCTTCTTCTTACTCTTCTTCTTCTTCTTCTTCTTCTTCTCCATCTTCTTCTTCTTCTTCTTCTTCTCCTTCTTATTCTTTGACTTTTTCTTCTTCTCCTTTTCATCTCTTCTTCTTCTTATCCTTTTTCTTCTTCTTCTTCTTCATCTTCTTTTCCTCCTCCTCCTTCTTCTACTTCTTCTTCTTCTTCTTCTTCTTCTTCTTCTTCTTCTCCTCCTCCTTTTTTATCTTCTTTTTCATCTTCTTCTTCTTCTTCTTTCTTCTTTGTCTTCTTCAACTTCTTTAACTCCTTTTTTTTACTCTTCTACTTGTTATTCTTCTATCTCTTTTTCTTTTTCTTCTTCTTCTTCTTCTTCTACTTCTTTTCCATCTTTTTCTTTTTCTTTTTCATTTTCATCTTCTTCTACTTCTTCAACTTCTTCTTCTACTTGTTCTTCTTCTTCTTACTCATCCACTTCTTCTTCTTGCCCTTCTTCTTTTTCTCATAATTCTTTTTCTTCTTCTTCTTTTTCTACTTCCTTTCTCTTTCTTGTTGTTCTTCTTCTCTTCCTCCTCCTTTTTCTTCTTCTTCTTGTTCTACTTCTCTATCTTGTTTTTCTTCTTCTTCTTCTTCTCCATTTCCTTCTCTTCTTCTTATTCTTATTCTTGGTCTTCTTTTTCTGCTTCTTCTTCCGCTTCTTCTTCTCCTTCTTCTTCTTCTTCTTCTTCTTCTTTTACCTCTTCTTCTTCTTCTTCTTTTTCACTTCTTCTTTTTCTTCTACTTCTTTCTCTTCTTCTTCTTCTTCTTCAACTTCTTCTTCCTCCACTTGCTCTTCTTCTTCTTCTTCTTCTTCTTGTCCTTCTTCTCTTCTATTTCTTCTCTTTCTCCTTGTCCTTCTTCTTCTTCTTCTCCCTCTTCTTCTTCTTCTTCTTCTTCTTCTTCTACTACTTCTTCATCTTCTTCTTCTTCTTCCTCCTCTTCCTCTTCCACTTCTTATTTTTCTTCTCCTTCTTCCTCTTCCTCTTCTTCCACTCATTCTTCTTCCTCTTTTTCAACTTCCTCTTCTTCTTCTCCTTCTTCTTCTTTTGCTTCTTCTTTTTCTTCTTCGTCTTCTTCTTCTACGGCTTCTTCTTCTTCTTCTTCTTCTTCTTCATCCTCTTCTTCTTCTTTTCTCTGTTATTTTCTTTTTCTTCTTCTTCTTCTTCTTCTTCTTTTTCTTCATCTTCTTCTTCTTCTTCTTCTTCTTCTTCTTCTTCGTCTTCTTTGTCCTCTTTGCCTTCTTCTTCTTGCTCTTCTTCATCTTGTTATTCTTATTCTTCTTCTTCTTCTTCTACTTTCAAATTTTTTTTTCTTCTTCTTGCTCTTCGTTTATGTCTTGTTGGTCTTCTTCTTCTTCTTCTCCTTTTTTTCTTCTTCTTGTTTTGCTTCTTCTTCTTCTTCTCAACTTCTTCTTCTTCTTCTTCTTCTTCTTCTTTTTCGTCTTTATTTTCTTCTTCTTCTTCTTCTTCTTCTTCTTCTTTGTCTTCTGCTTTCTCATTTTCTTCTTCATCTTGTCCTTCTTCTCCATTAACTTCGGTTTTTTCGTCTTCTTCTTCTTCTTCTTCTTCTTCTTCCTATTCTTCTTCATCTTCATGTACTTCTTTTCCTTCTTCTTCTTCTTCTTCTTCTTCTTCTTTTTCTTCTACTTCTTCTTGCTCATCTTCTTCTTCTCCAAATTCTTTTTCTTGTCCTTCTTCTCCTTCTTTTTCTTTTGCCTTTTCTTGTTCTTATTCTTCTCCTTCTTCTTCTTCTTCTCCTTCTTCTTTTTCTTCTTCTTCTTCTTCTTCTTCTTCTTCTCGTTCTTGTTCTTCATCTTTTTCTTCTTCTCCTTTTCATCTCTTCTTCTTCTTATCCTCCTTATTCTTTTTCTTCTTTTCCCCCTCCTCCTCTTCCTTCTTCTTCTTCCTCTTCTCTTCTTCTCCTTCTTCTTCTTCCTCCTCTTCTACTTCTTGTTTTTCTTCTTCTTCTTTGTCAACTTCTTCTTCTTTTATTCTTCTTTTCCTACTTCTTCCTCTTCTTCTTCTTCTCTTCCTTTTCTTTCTTTTCATGTTCTTCTACTACTTGTTCTTCTTCTTCTTCTTCTTCATCCACTTCCTCTTCCAATTCTTCTTCTTCTTCTTCTTAGACATCTCCATCTTCTTCCACTTCTTCATCCTCTCTTTCTTCTTCCTTTTCTTTCTCTTCCTCTTCTTCTTCTTCTTCTTCCTCTTTTTTTCAGTCTACTTCTTCTTCTTCCTCTTTTTTATAATCGACTTCTTTGACTTCGTCTTCTTCTTCTTCTTTGTCTTTTTCATCTTCTTCTACTTCTTCTTCTTCTTTTACTTCTTCTTTTTCTTCCTCTTCTTCTTCTTCTTCTTCATCTTCTTCTTCTTTACTTCTTTATCTTTATCTCCATCTTCTTCGACCTTTGGTTATTTAGTTATCAAGATATTAAATTGTCGACAAGGAAAATTCTTAACATAAAAATTTCTTACATTCAAAATAAGTACATTACTTTCTAAACAATCTTAAGATTAAGCTTTTTGCTACAGTGCACTATTTCTTTTTCCTTTAACTTCTTCTTGTTCTTTTGTTCTAGTTCTTCTTCGTCTTCTACTTATTCTTTTTCTACTTTTGGTTCTTCTTCTTGTTCTTCTGCTTCTTCTTCTTTACGGTGCTCTTCGCCTTCGCCTTCTAGCTCTTCTTCTTCCTCTTGTTCTTATTCTTCTTCTTTTTCTTTTTATTCTTTTTCTTAGTCTTCTTCTTCTTCTTCTTATTCGTCCTCTTCTTCTTCTTCATCATCATCTTCCTCTTCTTTTTCATCTTCTTCTTCTTCTCTTTCTCCTTCTTCTTCTTCTCCTTCATCTTCTTCTTCTTCTTCTTCTTCTTCTTCTTCTACTACTAATACTACTACTTCTCCTTCTTCTTATTGCTGTTCTCTTCTACTTCTTCTTCTTCTTCTTTTTCCTCTTCTTCTTGTTTGTCTTCTTCTTCTTCTTCTCCTTTTCAATCTTCTTCTTCTTCTTCTTCTTCATCTTCTTCTTCTTCTTCCTGTTCTTCTTCCTCTTCTTCTTCTTCTTCTTCTTCCTTCTACTTCTTCTTTTTCTTCTTCTTCTTCTTCTTCTTGTTATTCCTCTTCTTCCTCCTCTTCTTCATCTTCTTTTCCTTCTTCTTGTTCTTCTTCTTCTTCTTCCTCTTCTTCTTCTTCCTCTTCTTCTTCTTCTTCTTCTTTCTTCTTCGTCTTGTTCTACTTCTTTGTCTTCTTCTTCTTCCTTTTACTTCTTCTTTTTCTTCTTCTTCTTCTTCTTCTTGTTATTCGTCTTCTTCCTCCTCCTCTTCTTCATCTTCTTTTCCTTCTTCTCCTTCTTCTTCTTCTTCTTCTTCATCTTTTTGTTCTTCTTTGTCTTCGTCTACTACTTATTCTTCTTCATCTTACTTATCCTCTTCTTCTTCTTCTTCTTCTTCTTCTCCTTCTTCTTCTTCTTTTTCTACTTCACCTTCAGATTCTCCTCTTTCTTCTCCTTCTTCTTTTTCTTGTTCTACTTCTTCTCCTTCTTATTCTTCCCCATATTCTTCTTCTCCTTCATCCTCTTCTTCTTCTTCATCATCTTCTTCTTCTAAATGTTTTTCTTATTCTTCTTGTTTTACTTTTTCTTCTTTTTCTTCTTCATCTTCGTCTTTGTCTTCTTCATCTAAGTCTTTTTTGTCTTTTTTGTCTTCTTCTTTTTCTTTTTTATCATCTTCTGCTTTTTCTTCCTCTTAAACTTCATCTTTTCTTCTTCTTCTTCTTACTCTTCTTTATTTTCTTCTTCTTCTTCTTCTTCTTTTTCTTCTACTTCCTCTTCTTCTTCTTCTTCTTCTTCTCCTCCTTCATCATCATGTTCACCTTCTTCTTCATCTTCTTTTTCTTCTTCATCTTCTTCTTAATCTTCTTCATTATCTTCCTCTTTAAGTTCTTTTTCTTCTTCATCATCATCTTCTTCTTCTTATTACCCTCTTAGTTCTTCATCTTTATCTTCTTCTTCTTGTTCCTCATCTTCTTCTTCCTCTTCTTCCTCTTCCTCCTCTTCTTCTTCTTCTTTTTCTTGTTTATCTTCTTCTTCTCCTTCTTCTTCTTCTTCCTCTTGTTCTACTTCTTCTCCTACTTCTTCTTCCTCTTCTTCTTCTTTGTCATCATCTTCTTCTTATCGTTTTTCTTCTTCTTCATCTCCATCTTTTCCTTCCTCTTTTTCTTCCTTTTCTCCTGCTTCTTCTTCTTCTTCTTCTTCTCCTCCTTTTTCTACTTCTTCTTCTTCTTCTTCTTCTTCCTCCCTTAATTCTTCTCTTGTTCTTCATATCCTTATTCTTCTTCCTCATCTTCTTCTTTGTCTCATTTTCTTAATCTTCTTCTACTTCTACCTTTTCTTCTACTTCTTCTTTCTTTTCTTCTACTTCTTCTTCTATTACTTCTATTTCTTCTTCCACTTCATCTTCTTCTTCCTCTTTCTCCTCTTCGTATCTTTTTCTTCTTCATCATCTTCTTTCTCCTCTTCTTCCAATCTTTCTTCTTCATTTTATTCCCCTTCCTCGTTTTCTTCTTGTTCTTCGTCTTCTTGTTCTTCTTCTTCTTCTTTGTCTACTTCGTCTTCTTCGTCTATGTATTCTTTGTCTTCTTCGTGTTCTTCTTCTCCTTTTTTATCTTCATCTTTTGCCGCTTCTTCTTCTTCTTCAACTTCTTCTTATTCTTCTTCTTCTTCTTCTTCTTCTTCTGCTTCTTCTTCTTCTGCTTCTTTTTCTTTTCCTTCTCTATTTTCTTCTTCTTCTTCTTCTTCTTCTTCTTCTTCTTCTTTCTCTTCTTCTTCTTCTTCTCCTTCTTTTTTTTCATTTTTTACTTCTTCTTCTTCTTCTTCTTTTCTTCGTCCTCTCCTTCTTCTACTTCATCAACTTCTTTTTCTTCTTCTTCTTCTTCTCGCTGTACTTCTTCTTCTCTTAATTCATTTTCTTCTTCTTCCTCTCCTCCTTCTTCTTCTTCTTTTTCTTCTTCATTTTCCCTTTCTTTTTCTTGTTCTTCTTCTATTCCTTCCCCTTCTTCTTCTTTTTCTTCTTCTAATTCTTTTTTTTGTTCTTCATCTTCTTCTCTTTTTTTCTTCTCTTCATCTTCTTATCCTTATTCTTGTTCTTGTTCTTGTTCTTCTTCTTCTTCTTCTTCTTCTTCTGCTTCTTCTTCTTCTTCATCTTCTTCTTCTGCTTCTTCTCTTTTTTCTTCCTCTTCTTCTTTTTCTTCTTCTTCTTCTACTACTACTACTACTAGTTCTCTTCCTCTTATTCCTCATCATCTTCTTCCCCTTCTTCTTTTTCTTCTTCTTTGTCTTCTTCTTTTTCCTCTTGTTCTTCTTCTTCCTTCACTTCTTCTTCTTGTTGTTTTTTTTAATGCTCTACTTCTTCTTCTTCTTCTACTTCTCCTTCTTCACCTTCTTCTTCTACATCTTCTCCTCCTTCCTCTTCTTTTTGTTCCTCTTCTTCTTCTTCCTCATCTTCCTGTTCCTCTGCTTCTTTTTCTTCTTCTTCTTCTATTTCTTCTTCTTCTTCTTCTTCTTCTTCTTCTTTCCTCTTTGTCTTCTTCTACTTCTTCATCATCGTCTTCTTCTTTTTCTTCTTATTCTTATTTTTCTTCTTCTTCTACTTCTTTTTCTTCTTCTTCTTCTTCTTTTTCTTGTTCTTCATTTTCTCTTCATCTTCTTCTTCATCCTTTCCTTCTACTTGTTCTTCTTCTCCTTACTCTTCTACTTCTTCTTCTTCTTCTCTATCTTCTTTTTCTTATTTTTCTTCTACTTCTTCTTCTTGTTCTTCTTCTTCAACTTCTGCTTCTCCTTCTTCTCTCCTCCTCCTTCTTCTTCTCCTCCTTATTTTTCTTCTACTTCTTCATCTTCTTCTTCTTCTTCTTCATCTACATTTCCCTGTTCTTCTTCTTCTTCCTATTCTCCTTGTTGTTGTTGTTGCTGTTCTGCTTCTTCTTCTTCTTCTTTTTCTACTACTTCTCCTTCTTTTTCTACTTCTTCTGCTTCACCTTATTGTTTTTCTTCTTCTTCTTCTCCTTCTTCTCATTCTAATTATTCTTCTTCTTCTCCTTCTTTTGCTCCTCCTTTTTCTCCATCTTCTTCTCCTTGTTCCTCCTCCTCTTCTTCTTCTTTATCTACTTCTTTTTCTTCTACTTCTTTTGCTTTTTCTTCTTCTTCTTCTTTTTCTTCATCAACATCATCTTATTCTTCTACTTTCTTTTCTTCTTCTTCTTCTATTTCTTCTCCTTCTATTTCTTCATCTTCTCCTTCCTCTTCTTCTTCTTCTCCTCCCCCTTCTTCTCCTTCTTTTTTTTCTACTTCTTGTTTTTCTTCTTTGTTTTGTTCTCCTTCTTTTGCTCTTATTCTTCTTATCCTTCTTCTTCCTCCTCTTCCTTTTCTTCTTCTAATTAGCTTCATCGTCATCATCATGTTCTTCTTATTATTATTATTATTATTCCTCTTCTTTTTCTTCTTCTTCTTCTCCTTCTTCTTAATCTTTCTTCTCTTCTTCTACTTCTTCTTCTTGTTTTTCCTCTTCCAATTCTTCATCATCTTCTTCTTGTTCATCTTCTTCCACTTCTTCTTCTTTCTCTCTTTCTTCTTCCTTTCATTCCTCTTTCTCTTCTTCTTCTTCTTCTTCATCTTCTCCTTTTTCTTCTTCTTCTTGTTCCTCTTCTTTGTAATCGACTTTTTCGTGTTCTTCATCTTCGTCTTCTTCGCCTTCTTCGTCTTTTTCTTCTTCTTCTTCTTCTTCTTCTTCTTCTTTTACTTCTTCTTCTTCTTCTTCTTCTTCTTTTTCACTTCTTCTTTTTCTTCTACTTCTTTCTCTTCTTAACCTTCTTCTTCCTCCTCTTCATCTTATTCTTCTTCTTCTTGTCCTTCTTCTCTTCTGCTTCTTCATCTCTTTCTCCTTGTCCTTCTTCTTCTTCTTCTCCCTCTTCTTCTTCTTCTTCTCCTCCTCCTCCTCCTCCTTCTTCTTCTTCTTCTTCTTCTTCTTGTTCTTCTACTTCTTTATCTTCTTCCTCTTCTTCTTCTTCTTCTTCTTCTTCTTCCTCCTCCTCTTCCTCTTAAACTTGTTATTTTTCTTCTCCTTCTTCCTCTTCCCCTTCTTCTACTCATTCTTCTTCCTCTTTTTCCACTTTCCCTTCTTCTTCTTCTTCTTTTGCTTCTTCTTTTTCTTTTTCTTCTTCTTTTTTTATGCCTTCATCATCATCATCATCATCATCATCTTCTTCTTCTTCTTCTTCTTCTTTTCTCCTTCATTTTCTTCTACTTCTTCTTCTTCTTCTTCCACTTCTTCCACTTCTTCTTCTTGTTCTTCTTCTTCTTCTTCTTCTTCTTCTTTTCCTTCTTCTTCGACTTCGTCTTCTTGGTCCTCTTCGCCTTCACCTTCTTGCTCTACTTCGTCTTCTTATTCTTATTATTCTTCTTTCTGTTCTTCTTTGTCTTCTCCATCCTCTTCGTTTATGTCTATTTTTTCTTCTTTCTTCTTCTTCTTCTTGTTTTTAGTCTTCTTTCTGTTCCGCTTCTTCTTCTTCTTCAACTTCTTCTTCTTCTTCTTCTTCTTTGTCAACTTTAATTTATTCTTCTTCTTCTTCTTCTTTCTATTTTTCTTCTTCTTCCTCTCCTTCTTCTCCTTCAACTTTGGTTTCTTATTCTCCCTCCTATTCTTCTTCATCTTCATCAGCTTCTTTTCCATCTTCTTCTTCTTCTTCTTCTACTTCTTCTTCGACTTCTTCTCCTAATTCTTTTTGTTCACCTTTTCTCCTTCTCCTTCTTTTTCTTTTTTCTTTTCTTCTTCTTACTCTTCTTCTTCTTCTTCTTCTTCTCCATCTTCTTCTTCTTCTTCTTCTTCTCCTTCTTATTCTTTGACTTTTTCTTCTTCTCCTTTTCATCTCTTCTTCTTCTTATCCTTTTTCTTCTTCTTCTTCTTCATCTTCTTTTCCTCCTCCTCCTTCTACTTCTTCTTCTTCTTCTTCGTCTTCTTCTTCTTCTTCTTCTTCTTCTTCTTCTTCTTCTTCTTCTTCTTCTCCTCCTCCTTTTTTATCTTCTTTTTCATCTTCTTCTTCTTCTTCTTTCTTCTTTGTCTTCTTCAACTTCTTTAACTCCTTTTTTTTACTCTTCTACTTGTTATTCTTCTATCTCTTTTTCTTTTTCTTCTTCTTCTTCTTCTTCTACTTCTTTTCCATCTTTTTCTTTTT
>JAIUJO010001960.1:30000-32500 GCA_023846275.1 Vanilla planifolia
CTTCTTCTTATCCTTCTTCTTCTTCTTCTTCATTTGCTTCTTCTTCATCATCATCATCTTCTTCTTCTTCTTCTTCTTCTTCATCTTCTTCTTCTTCTTCTTCTTCTTCCTCTTCTTCTCCTTCTTCTCCTTCTTCTCCTTCTTCTTCTTCTTCTTCGTCTTCTTCTTCTTCTTCTTCTTCTTCTTCTTCTTCTTCTTCCTCTTGTTCCCTTCTTCTAACTCTTCTACTTCTTCTTCTTCTTCTCCTTCTTGTCCTCGTTTTTCTTCTTCTTTTTCTTCTTGCACTTCTTTTCCCTCTTCCTCCTCCTCCTTTTCTACTTCTTCATCCTCTTCTTCTTCTTCTTCTTCTTCTTCTTCTTCTTCTTCTTCTCTTCTTCTTCTTTTTCTTCTACTTCTTCTTCTTCTTCTTTCTCATCATCTTCTTCTTCTATTCCAGCTCCTTGTTCATCTTCTTCTTCTTTTTCTTTTGCTTCTTCATCATCATCTTCTTCTTATTCTTCCACTTCTTTTTCTTCTTCTTCTTCTTCTTCTTCTTCCTTTCCTCTTCTTATTCTTTGCCTTCTACTTCTTCTTCCTCCTATTCTTCTTCTTATTCTTCTTCTTCTCCTCCTTCTTCTTCATCTACTTCTCCTCCTTCTTCTTCTCTTCTTCTTCTTCTCCTTCTTCTTCATCATCTTCTTCTTCTTCTCCTCCTCCTCCTTCCTCTTCCTATTTTCTTCTTCTTCATCTTCTTTCTCTTCTTATTCTTCTTCTTCTCCTACTTCTTCTTCCTCTTCTTCTTATCCATCTTCTTCTTCTTCTTCTTCTTCTTCATTTGCTTCTTCTTCATCATCATCATCATTATCTTCTTCTTCTTCTTACTTCTCTTCTTCCATTCTCCTTCTTCTTTCTCTTCTACTTCTTCTTCTTCTTCCTCTACTTCTCCTTCTTCTCCTCCTTCTTCTTTTTCTTCCTCTTCTACTCCTTTTTCTTCTACTTCTAAATTTCCTTCTTCTTACTCTACTTCTTCTTCTTCTACTTCTACTTCTTCTTCTTCCTCTTCTTCCTTTTCTTCTTTCTTATCTTTTTCCACTTTTCCTCCTCTTCCTCTTCTTCTTCCTCTTCTTCTTTCTCTTCTTTCTCTTCTACTTCTTCTTCTTCTTCTTCTTCTTCTTCATCTTCTTCTTCGTATTATTCTCCCTCTTCCTCTTCCTCTTCTTCTACTTCTTCATCCTCTTCTTCTTCTTCTTCTTCTTCTTTCTCATCTTCTTCTTCTTCTCCTCCCTCTTCTTCTTCTTCTTCTTGTTCTTCTTCTTCTGCTTTTTCATCATTATCATCTTCTTCTTCTTCCACTTCTTTTTCTTCTTCATCTTTTTCTTCCTCTCCTCTTCTTATTCTTGACCTTCTTCTTCTTCGTCCTCTTCTTCTTCTTCTTCTCTTGCTTCTTCTGCTTCTACTACTTCTCCTTCTTCTTCTGTTCTTCTTCTTCTCCTTCTTTATCTTCTTCTTCTTTTTCTCCTCCTTCCTCTTCCTATTCTTCGACTTCTTCAACTTCTTTCTGTTCTTGTTCGTCTTCTTCTCCTACATCTTCTTCCTCTTCTTCTTATCCTTCTTCTTCTTCTTCATTTGCTTCTTTTTCATCATCATCATCATCTTCTTCTTCTTCTACTTCTTCTTCTTCTTCTTCTTCTTCTTCTTCCTCTTCTTCCCTTCTTCTTCTTTCTCTTCTACTTCTTCTTCTTCTTCTCCTTCTTCTCCTTGTTTTTCTTCTTCTTCTTCTTGTTCTTCTACTCCTTCTTCTTCATCTACTTCTAAATTTCCTTCTTCTTCTCCCTCTTCTTCATCTTCTTCATCTTCTCCTTCTTCTTCTTCTACTTCTACTTCTTCTTCTTCTTCTTCTACTTCTTCTTCTTCTTCTTCTTCTTCCTCTTCTTCTTTCTCTTCATTCTCTTCTACTTCTTCTTCTTATTCTTCCTCTTCTTCTTCTTCTTCTTTTCCTTGTTCTTCTTCTTCTTCTCGTTCTTCTTGCATCATCATCATCTTCTCTTCTACTTCTTCTACTTCTTCGATTTCTTCTTCTTTCATCATTTTTATCTTCTTCTTTTTCTTCTTCATCTTCATCTTCTTCTTCTTCTACTTCTACTTCTACTTCTTCTTCTTCCTCTTCTTCTTCTTCTTCTTCCTCCTCCTTCACCACCTCTTCATCTTTTTCTTTATCTTCTTCCTCTTTTCCCATCTGCTCTTCTTCTTTTTTGAATTCTTCTTCTAATTCCTCCACCAAAACTTCTTCTATCTCCCCTTCTTTTTCTAGTTCCTTTTCATGTTTTGGTTCTTTTTCTTCTTCTTCTTCTTCTTCTTCTTCTTCTTCTTCTTCCTCTTCCTCTTCCTGCACTTCTACTTCTTCATTTTCTTCTTCTTCTTCTTCTTCTTCCTTTTCCTCTTCTTCTTCATTATCTTCTTCATCCTATTCTTCTTCCTCTAATTCTTCTTCTTCATCTTCTTCTTTGTCTTCTCCTTTTTC
>JAIUJO010001960.1:42500-45000 GCA_023846275.1 Vanilla planifolia
GAAGAAGAAGATGAAGAAAATAATGGAGAAGAAGATGATGAAGAAGAAGAAGATGATGATTAAGAAGAAGAAGAAGAAGAAGTAGAATAAGAAGAGGAAAACATTGGTGAAGGAGAAGAAGAAGAAGAAGAAGAAGAGGAAGAGGAAGAAGAAGAAGATGAAGAAGAAGAAGAAGAAGAAGAAGAAAAAAGATGAAGATGAAGAAGAAGAGGAAGAAGAAGATGAAGAAGTAGAAGAAGAAGAAGATGATGAAGAAGAAGAAGGTGAAGAAGAAGAAGAATAAAAAGTAGTTAAAGAAGAAGAAGAAATATAAGAAGCAAAAAGAAGAAGAAGAAGAATAATATGAAGAAAAAGATGAAGAAGTAGATAAAGAAGAAAAAGTAGTAGTAGTAGAAGAAGAAGAAGACGAAGACGAAAAAGACGACGAAAAAGAAGAAGTAGAAAAAGAAGAAGAAGAATAAGAATAAGAAAAGAAAAAGAAGAAGAAGGTGAAGAAGAGAAAGAAGAACAAGAATACGACGAAGAAGAAGAAGACAGAAAACGAAGAGGAAGAAATAGAATAACAAGGAGAAGAAGAAAAAGAAGAAGAAGAAGAAGAGGAGAAGGAAGAAGAAGAAGAAAAAGAAAGAGAAGAAGAATAAGAAGAAGAAGAAGAAGAAGACGAAATAGAAGAAGACGAAAAAGATGAAGAATAAAAAGAAGAAGAAGATGAAGAAGAGGAAGAGGAAGAGGAAGACGAGGACAAGGAGGAGGGTGAAGAAGAAGAAGATGAAGAAGAAGAAAACGAAGAAGAAGAAGAAGAAGAAGAAGAAGAAGATGAAGAAAAAGAAGAAGAAGAAGAAGTAGACGAAGATGAAGAAACAAAAGAAGAAGAAGAAGAAGAAAAAAGAAGGGAGAAAGAACGGAAGAAGAAGAAGAAGAAGCAAGAGAGGGAGAATAAGAAGAAGAAGCTGAAGTAGAAGAAGAAGAAGAAGAAGAAAAAGAAGAAAAAGATGAAGAAGATGAAGAAAAAGAAGAAAAGGAAGAAGAAGAAGTAGAAGAACAAGAACGAGAAGAAGAAAAAGAATAAGAGGGAGAAAAGAAGAAGAGAAAGAAAAAAAAGAAGGCAAAGAAGAAGAAGAAGAAGAAGAAGAGGTCGACGAAGAAGAAAAAGAAGAAGAAGAATAAGAAAAAGAAGAAGAAGATGAAGAAGAAGTTGTAGAAGAAGAAGAAGATGAAGAAGAAGAAGAAAGGAAATGGTAGAAGAGAATTAAAAAGAAGAAGAAGAGGAAGAAGGAAAAGAAGAAGAAGAAGAACAACAACAAAAAGAAGAAGAAGAAGAAGAAGAAGAAGAAGAAGATGAAGAAGAAGAAGGAGAAGAAGAAGAAAAAGAAGAAGAAGAAGAACACAAAGAACAAGAAGACGAAGAAGAAGGTGAATGGAAGAAGAGAAGGAAGAAAAAGAAGAAGAGGAAGAAGGCAAAGATGAAGAAGAAGAAAAAGAAGAAGAAGAACAAGATGTAGGAGAAGTAGAAGAAGTACAAGTTGAAGAAGAAAAAGAAGAGCAAGGACAAGAAGAAGAAGAGTAAGAAGATGGTGAAGAAAATGGAGAAGATCAAGGAAAACTAGAGAAAGAAGAACAAGAAGAAGAATAAGAAGAAAAGAAAAAGAACAAGAAGAACGAGACACAGATGAAAAAGAAGAGGAAGAAGAGGAAGAAGAGGAAGAAGAAGAAAAAGAAGGACAAGAAAAAGAAGAAGAAGAAAAAGAAGTAGAAGACGAAGAAGAAAAATACAAAGAAGAAGAATACGGAGATGTAGAAGATGAAGAAGAAGAAGGGAAACAAGAAAAACAAGATGAAGAAGAAGGAGAAGAAGAAGAGAAAGAAGAAGAAGAAGTTGATCATGATGAAGAAAAAGAAGAGGAAGAAGAAGAAGCAAAAGAAGAAAAAGAAGAAGGAGAAGAAGACAAAGAATAAGAAGAAGGGGGGGAAGAAGAAGAAGAAGTGGAATAAGAGGAAGAAGATGAAGATTATGGAGAAAAACACGAAGAAGTATAAAAAGATTAAAAAGAAGAGGATGAAGAAGGGAAAATGAAGAAGAAGAAGTAGAAGAAAAAGAGGAAGAAGAAGAAGAAAAAAAAAGAAAGAACAAGAAGATAAGAAGAAGTAGAAGAAGAAGAAGCAGAAGAAGGAGAAGTAGAAGAAGAAGAAGAAAAGGAGGAGAAGGAGAAGAAGAAAAATAACAAGAAGTAAAGAAGAGGAAGAAGAAGAAGAAGGCAGAGAAGAAGAAGAAGAAGATGGAGAAGAAAAAGAAGAAGAAGAGGAATACAAAGAAGAAAAAGAAGAAGAAGACAAACAAGAAGAAGAAGAAGTTGATGAAGAGGAGGAAGAAGAAGAAGATGATGAAGAAGAAGAAGTTGAAGAAAACAAAGAAGAACGAGAAGAAGAAGAAGTGGAAGAACAAGGAGAAGAGGAGGAAGAAGAAGTAGAACATTAGGAGGAAGAAGAAGATGAAGAAGAG
>JAIUJO010001960.1:60000-61632 GCA_023846275.1 Vanilla planifolia
TGTGCACCTACGTGCACACACTCTTTTCTCTGGTACACCTTGCACACTTGCACACACACATATGCACACATGCACACTAACACAACCACACACTCAAGCATGCACACACACCCATATGAATGCCAATGCGCACACAAGCATGCTCCCAAGCACACACACAAGAACATGCATAAGCATACACACACACACATGTGCACATGTACAAGCACAAATTACACTCACTTACATACACACCCATGCACAAATGAATATACACAGATAAAACATACTCACACACATACACATGCACAAGAACAAATATAAATAATCACACATGTAAATGAAAATAAATGCAAATCCACACATGAACATGCACACACACGCGTGCACACACACATAACAACATAGAGACATAGATGTAAATATACATACATGCACACAAAACACACAAATAACATGCACACAAAGACAAACAATATGCAAATGCACTTGCACATGTAAACACACCTGCTCAAAAACTCACATCTGCATGAACACATAAAATCTAATGCATACATGTATGCACCCATACATTCACACATAAACTCATGCATATATGTGTATGCATTGAACACACACACATGCATGTACACACATACAAAAACAAACACGTGCACACACATATGCATGCAAACATACACACATCTGCATGAACACACATAGACACATGTGTGCATGTGCACACCCACTTACACACAAATTTACATGCACTTGCATTCTTGTACACTCGCATGGCACACACACACGAATGCATCAACACATGCACACAATAAGAAAACACTTGCACACACATAAACAAACATGCATGCACATGTGCGAGTACACACGTAGCCACAGATGCACATGTGCATGCAAACACATGCACATGTACAAATAAGAAAAAACATATACACATAGACACACAATCACAAGCACACACATGAGCTCATATACATGATCACATATAGGCGCACACATTTGCACACACATGCACATGCACCTATGCATTCCTACATGCATACATTCATTTACACACATTCAGATGCAGACACACACATAGACATGTACACACAAGCACACATAAACTTGCACACACAAATAAATATGCACATGCATATACACAAATTGACACACACAAACACATGCATATGCATGCACACACAGGCTCACAAACACACATACACACACACACACATACACATGCATAAACTCATATACACACACATATGTATGCACACATGCACATATATAGCCAAACACATCCACATAGAGGTACAAGCACATGCACACAAACACACACATGTATGCACACACATGCACATAGACACACACCAACATAAACAAACATGCATACACATGCACCATACATGAACACATTCATACACAATTACACTTGCACAAATGTATGTACAAACTTACACACATGCACATAGACACAAACCAACATAGATAAACATGCACACACATGCACCCATATGTGAGCACACACGGATGCACACACACATGCATACACAATTACACATGCACAAAAACATGTACAAACCCACACACAAGCATATATTTACAAGCACACAAATACATGTAAACAAATACATGTGCACACACATGCAAACAAACACGTGTATTTGTGCACAA
>JAIUJO010001854.1:0-25000 GCA_023846275.1 Vanilla planifolia
TATGGGTGTGGCTATGATATTACATGTGTTTGTGTGTGTATGTGTGTGTGTGTGAGCATGCATTTTTCAATGTCATCTACTTGTGTTTATCTATGCCTAAGTGTGTCCAGGTTATGTGCATGTATTTGTGCATGTGTGTGTGTGTTTGTGAAACATGTTGATGTGTGCATTTATGGTTGTGTGTGCTGATGTGTGTACGCATGCATATACATATGAGCATGCATGTGTATTTATGTCTATGTCTATGTATCTATGTGTACATGTGCATGTTTGTTTGTCTTTGTGCATCTTTGTGTACATGTGCATGTGTGTTTGGGTTTGTGACAATGTGTTTGTGCATGCATATGTGAATGTGTGTGCATTTGTGTTTATATGTATGTGTGTGTGCATGGTGTGTATGTGTGTATGTGGTTGTAGGGTGTGTGTGTGTGCATGCTTATGCATATGTATTTGTGTGTGATGTGTAGGTGTGTATGCATGCATGTGTGTGTATGCATGTGCATGTCTTTGTGCTTGTGTGTGTATGCCAATATATTTGCATGTATATGAACCTATGTGTGTGCATGTCTAAGCCTGTTCATATGCATGTATATGAATTTGTCTTTTTATATGCATGTGTGTGCATTTGTGCACTTATGAGTTTGTTCGTGCTTATTTGTTGTGTGTGCATGTGTGTCCTTGTTTGTGTATGTGTGCTTATGTGTGTGTGTGTGTGTACCATTATGCACTTGCATTATTATGTGTGTCTATGTGTGGGTGTCTACATGTTTGCATGTCATACTAAGGTTGAAGCATAAAAGTGTGTGTTATGAGTGTGTGAGTGGGTGTGTGCTTATGCATGTATTTGTGTGCTTGCACTCGTGTGTGTGCTTGTTCGTGTGTTCTTGTTTTCATGTGTGTGCATGTGTATGTGTATTTTGTGTTGTGTACCTACAAATGGGTGTAGGCATGTGTGCATATTCTATGTGTGTGTGCAGGTATATATGTATGCATGTATGCATTTATATTTGTGCATTAGCCTATATGTATGTACGTGCACATGTAAGTATTTATGTGCATATGTTGTGTGTGTGTGTATGAGTGCATGTATGTATTGCATCTATTTGAACATGTGTCTGTGTGCATTGTGTGTGCTTTTATAAGCAGTGTCTGTGTGCATGTGTGTGCTTTTATAAGCATGTACATGTACGGGCATGTAAGTGTGAGCGCACGTGTGCATGTGTATGTGTGTTTGTGTGAGTGCTTGTGTGTGCATGTGTGTGCCTATTAGTGTGCACGTGTGTGTGTGTATGTGTGTCCTTGCATGTGCATGAGTATGTTTGTATGCATGTGTGGTCATGTGTATGCATGCATATATGTGCATGTCTTTGTGTGTGCTTATGCATTTTGTGCTAGTCTATCCATCTACATGTGTGTGTGTGTACTTATATGCATGTGCTTGTGCTTATGTGTGTGCATGTACATATATGAGTGCTTATGCATATGTGTTTGGTTTTGTGTGTGTGTGGTTGTGTGCGCATGGGTTCATTCATATATGCCTATTTGTATGCATTCATGTGTGAGTGATGGTTATGAGTGTGTGTACAAGTTTTGTGTGTATGTGCATGTGTGAGTAAGCATATGTGCGAGAGTGTGTGTGTGTGGTGTATGTAGTGTTTGTGCCTATGTGTTTGCTAATATGAGCGTGTTGTGTGCAAGTTCATTTGGGTGCATATTTGTGTGTGCTTTGCATCCATGCATGTGCATGTGTGTGGGTACGTATGTGTGCACATGTACGTGAGGGTGTCGGTGTGTGGGGATGTGTGTGTGTGGGCTTGTGTGTTTATCTGTGTGCATGTATACATATGTGCTAGTGTGTATATTTGCATTTGTGTGCTTATCCATGTTTTTGTGTTTTCTTATGTTTCTATGTGCAATTGTGTGTGTTTGTGCATGCATGTATACATGCCTATCTGAGTGTGTTGTCGTGCACGTGCATATGTGTCTGTGTGTGCCTATGTATGGTATTAAGTGAATGTGCATGAACAGATATGCATGTCTATGTTATGTGTGTGTGTGTATATGCATGCATATATGTGCCATTATAAGTGTGTATGCATGCATGCACATGAACATGTGGGGGCACATGAGCATGTGTTCTCGTATATGCATGTCCATGTGTGTGGGACTGTGTGGTTGTTTGTATGAACATGTATGTGTGTGTATCTATGTGGACACATCTGTGTGTGGGTGCATGTTTGTGCATTCATGTGTGTGTGTTATTGTGCATGTGAATATGTGTGATTATGCATGTGTGGCTGCATCTGTATGTGTGTGCATGCATTTGTGTGTCTGTGTGTGTGTATATTTGTGTATGCTTTGTGTGTACTTATGTGTGTGCATGTGAGCAAGAACAAGCACATGTTTGTGCGAGTGTGTGCAAGTCTATTTTTGGCTATGCACATGTGTGTAGTTTTGTGTGCTTGTGTTTGCATGTATGTTATTATATGTGTAAGTGTGCATAATGTGTGCATGTGTATGCATGTGTGTTCTTGAGCATATGTGTTCATGTGTGTTCACTTATGCATGTGCATAGCTTAATTTGTGTGGTTGCATATTTTTGTGTGCATGTATATGTGTGTGTTTGTTTGTGTGCATAAGTATGCTTAGGTATGGATGTGTGTGAGTGTATGTGCATGTGTGTCTGTATATATGCATGTGAGTACATATGTGTGTGTGCACATGTGCACACATATGTGCATGCCTCTACAGGTGCATGTATGTGTGCATATGGGTGTGTATTTTTGTGCGAGTGTGGGTTTCTATGTGCGTATGTGCATGTTTGTTTATGGAGGACCACATGTGTGTGTGTGAATTTGCATGTGTGGTTGGTGTGTGTATGTATGTATTTCTATGTGTGTGAGTGGATGGGTGTACGTGTGGATTTGTGTTTGTGTGCGTGTGTGTGTGTGTATGTTGCTTGTATTTGCTTGGGTGCATGCACGTGTGCCTATACAGATGCATTCATGTGTATATGAGTTTTTGTGTGTTTGTGAGCATGTGTTCATGTTCTTGTATATTGTGTGCATGACTGTGTGCACATGTGAGTTGTTGTGTGTGTGTCTCCTTGTGTAGGTGTGTGTTCATGTGTGTATGTATGAAAGTGTGTGCTTGTATGTGGGTCTGTGGGTGTGTGGTTGTGTGTGTGCAAGTGCTTACGGGGGTACATGTTCTAGTGTGTGTTTGCATGTGTGTATGTTGAGAATGTACGTATGAATGCATGTTTTTTGCTTATGCGTGTGTGAGTTCATTTACATCCATATGTATGCATTGATGTGTATGGGCATGTGTGCATATGTATGGGAGCAAGTATGTGTAATTATGTTAATTCATGCATTTACTCATGTGTGTGCGTGCCAACGTGCATGTGCATGTAGCCATATTTGTGTATGTGTATCTATGTGTGTGTGTGGGGGCGGAGGGGATTGATTGTTGGTGTGTGTGTGTGTGCATGTGTGAGTATGCACATGTATGAGTGTGTGTGTGTGCGGTGTGTCTCCCTACATTTTTTCTAGTATGAGTGTGCGTATGCCAGCTCGTGTGTGTGCATGTTTGTGTGTGATTTGCATCTGTACATGTGCATGTGTGTGGGTACATATGTGTGTGCACATGTGCATGAGTGTGTGGTTGCATGGCGATGTGTTGTGTGGGGGTGCATGTGTGTATGTGTGTGTGCATGTTTACATGTGTGCATATGTGGGTATTTGTATGTGTGTGTTTTCCATGTTTTTGTGCTTTCCTATGTGTCTAGGTCTGATTGTTCATGTGTGTGCCTACATGAGTGTGTGGTAGTGCATGCATATGTGTGTTTGTGTGTGCCTATGTGTGGTATTATGTGTATGTGCATGCGCACATGTGCATGTCTATGTTATGTGTGTGTGTGTGCATGCTTGTATCTGTGTGTCGTTGTGTGCGTGTATGCATGCATGCACATAAACATGTGGAGCACATGAGTGTTTGTGCTTATTCATGTTTGTGGGAGTGTGTGGCTGTCTGTGTGTGTGCTAGTGTGTATGTATGTGTGTGTATATACATGGGCACATCTATGTGTGTGGGTGCATCTTTTCTATATTCATGTGTGTGTTATTGTGCATGTGAATATGTGTGGTCTACATGTGTATGCATATGCATGCTTGTGTGTGTGCATTTGTGAGTGCTCTATGTGTGTGTGTGCTTGTGTGCTTGTGTGCTTGTGTGTGCATGTGTAAGCAAGAGTAGGCACATGTGTGCAAGTCTATTTTTGGCTATGCACATGTGCGTAGTTTTGTGCACTTGTGTTTGCATGTATGCTATTGTGTGTGCATGTGTATGCATGTTTGTGTTTGTGTATTCTTGTGCATATGTCTACATGTCTGTTTGCTTGTGCATGTGTATAAGTGCTTTTGTGTGGGTGTGTATCTTTGTGTGCATGCATATGTGTGTGTTTGTTTGTGTGCATAAGTATGCTTATGTATGGGTGTGTGTGGGTGTATATGCATTTGTTTGTGTTCATGTGCCTGTTAGTTTATATGTGTGTGTGCATATGTGCACACATAAGTGTGTGCCTCTATGGATGCATGTACATGTGCATGGGGGTGTGGCATATGTGTACAAGCGTAGGTGCCTATGTGTGTATGTGCATGTTTGTTTGTGGGGGAACAAATGTGTGGTTGATGTGCATGTGTGTATGCATGTCTAAGTGTGTGCATGTGGATTTGTGTGTATGTTGCTTGTATTTTCTTGGGTGCATGCATATGCACCTATGCACATGTATCTGTGTGCATGCAAGGTTTTGCGTGTGTGTGAGCATGTGTTCATGTTTCTATATATTTGTGTGTTTGCATGTGTGCACATGTGAGTTATTGTGTGTGTCTCCATGTGCAAGTGTGTGTTCGTGTGCATGTATGTGTTTATGTGTACACATGTGTGGTATGTATGCAAGTGTGCACTTGTATGTGGGTTTGTGGGGGTGTGTGTGTGTGTGCATGTGCTTGTGAGTGTATGTGTCCATGTGTGTATGATTGTATATGTTTGCATGTGTGTATGTGAGCATGTACATGTGAATGCATGTTCTTGTGTATGTGTGTGAGTTTATTTACATCCATACACATGCATTGATGTGTATAGGCATGTGTGTGCAGGTATGACAGCAAGTGAATGTGCAACTGTGCATATGCATGCTTGTACTTGTGTGTGTGTGTGTGTGTGCCAACGTGCATGTGCATGTACACATAGTTGTGTATGTGTATCTGTGTTTATGGGGGGTTTGATTATTTGTGTGTGTTGTGCATGTGTGCATGCATGAGTGTTTATATATATATATATATGTGTGTGTGTGTGTGTGTGCATGCACATGCATGTGCAAGGGTGTGCATGTATGTATGCATTTTGCATGTGTGTGTCCATGTTTGTGTATGTATGGGTGTGAGTGCATGTGTTTGTCTGTGTAAGTAGGTGTGTGTTCTTATGTATATATATATGTACATGTGCATGTTGCTTCTATGTTTGTGTTTTTGTGAATGAGTGTGTGCATCTACATGTGTATGTGTGCTTGCATATGCTTGTGTAGACATGTGTATGCTTGTGCATATGTTTGTGTATGCATGTGTGTGCATGTGCCTATGCAAGCACACTTGAATGTTCTCGTGTGTGTGAATGCATGTCTGCACGTGTGTATATGTGTGCATGTGGTCATGTGTGTGCCTTTACATGAGCATGCATTTGTGTGCGTGTGCACATGTGTGTGTGTGTGTTTGCATGTGTTTGTGTGTGTGTGAATATATGCATGATTATATGTGTTTGTGTGTGTGTGAGTGTATGCATTTATGTTTGTGTACATGTGTAGGTGTGTGCATGGGCTTCCATGTGTGGGGCAAGTGTGGGTGTATGTGTATGTGTATATGTGCACATTTGTGCTCTTGTTTGTGCTTGTTTGTGTGTTCATGTGGGTGCATGCATGTTCGTGTGCTATGCATGTGTGTTAGCAAGCATATGCTTGTGTGCATGTGTGATTACATGTGCATAAGTGTGCATGTGTGTGTATATGCATGTCATGTGTGTGTGTGTTTGTGCATGTGTACATGTTTGCATGTTTGTCTACATGTCTGCACATGTGTTTGTGTGTGAGAGCACATGCATGTAAGTGTGTACATGTTTGTGCATATGTTGTGTGGACATGTTTGTGTATGTGTGCATGTATACATGTGTAGGAGTGGGCATGCATGTGTGTGTGCATGATTGTGTGAATGTGCATATGTGTATGATGCATTTGTGCATGTGTGTGTTCCTGTGAGATCACATCTATGTGTGGGTGCAAATATGTGTGTGTGTGACTATATATGAGTGTGTGTATGCATATGAGTGTGTGTATGCATAAATGTTTATACATGTTGTCTATATGTGTGTATGTGCTTTTGTTTATGTGCATATCTATATTAGTATTCACATGTTTGTGCATGTGCTTGTACTAATGTGTGTATGCACATATGTATGTTTGTGTGCTAGTGTGTAGCATTATGTTTGTGGATGTGAGAACATTTGTGTCTGTGTGTACTTGTGAGGGATAGTACGTGTATGCATGCATTTGTATATGTGTGTTCATGTGTGTGTGTGTATGCTTATGTATCTATTTGTGTGTTTGTGTGTGCATATCGAGGTGCATATGTTTTTTGTAAGCATTTGTGCATGAGCATGCATGCGTGTGTGGGTGTGTGCATGTGTCTATGTGTGCATTGTTGTCTATTTTATGCACATGTGTGTGCATGTGTCTGCAAGTGGATGTATAGGTTTGGATCAGCTTTGTAAGCATGTTTGTGTATGTATATAGATGTAGGTATTTATTTGTTTGTGTGTGTATGCATGAGTCTTTGCATGCATGCAAGTGTGTATGTGTTTACTTATTTGTGTGTTTCAAAGTGTGTGTGGGTGTGCTTATGCATGTGCATACTTGAGTGTGTATGTGTGTGTTGGTACATTTGTGTGAGTGTTTGTGTAAGTGTTTGCATGAGTGCATGTGAGCAGGTATATGCGTGTGTGTTGTGCAAGTGTTCGTGCATATGTGTGTGCATGTGTGTATGTGGGAGACCATATATGTGCTTCCTTGTGTGTCTTTGTATGTGCATGTATGTTTGTGTGTGCTTGTTTACATGTCCAAACATGTACATGCACACACATGTTTGTGTTATGTATGTGTTTGTGTGTGTGTGTGTTTGTGATTTTGCACATGTGTGTGTGCGTATGAAATTGCATAAGTGAGTGTGTGTAGTTCCAAGCACATTTATTTGTGTGCCTCCATACATATTTGTGCATGTGTTTCATTAAGCATGTGTGTGTGCAAGTATGAGTGCATGTGGATGTGTACCTATGTTTGCATGTGTTTGGGCTAGTATAGATGTATGTGTGTGTGTATTTGTAGGCATGTGTGCATTTGTTTGTAGGTGTGCATGTGTATATGCTAGTGCATGTGCGTCTATGTCTATGCGTGCATGTGTGTTCATGTATACTATTTTATGCATCTATGTTTATGAGCACATGTGCTTGTATATGTGTGTGTGTGTGTGTGCATGTGTGTGTGAGTTTGTGTGTATATGAGAGTATGTGTGTGCATGCATTTGTGTGCATCTGCATGTTTCTGTAAGTGGGCATACATGCTTATGTAAATCTATATATGTGCATATGTATGTGTGTGTGTGCATGCATATGTGTGTACATATTTGTCTATGCTTACAAATGTGTGTGTGAGTTTATGCAGTTATGTATTTGTGTATATATGTATTTGTACATGTATAATTATATTCATTTGTATACATGCATGTGCACATAGGCATTTACGTGTGTGCATGTGTGTCCATGTGTGTGGTGGTGCATGCTTGTGTAAGTATGTGCATGTGTATAAGTGCATGCATGTGTGTGCATGAGTGTGTGTATGTGTGTTTGTTTTTAAAGCTTTTTGTTTGTGCACACATGCGTGTGTGCACATGTTTATGTGCATGCACATGCATGTATATGTGTGTGTATGTGTATATGTTTGTGTTTGCGAGTGTGTGAAAACAAGTGCATGTTTGTGTATTCATGCATTTGGTGTGTGTGTGTGTGTAGGTATATGGATGCATGTTTGTGAGGCTTTATGTGTGTGTATAGGGGGGCAAGTCTATGTTTGTATGTGTATTTGGGCACATGTCTATGTGGTTCACTGTATGTGTTTGTGTGTGCATGCCTATGTTCATGTGCATGTGTGTGATTGTGCATGTGTGACTGCATCTATGTGTGCATGTGTATCTACTTGTGTGTGTGTGCTTGTGTGTGTGTTCATGTGTATGTGTGTGTGCTTGTGTGTTTGTATGTGTGTATATGTGTTCATCTTTGTGAGTGTTCACATGTGTGTGTGTAATGTATGCAAGAGCATGTATGTGTGTATGTTTCTATGTGTTTGTGCTTAGTACACATTGATGTGCAAATCTGTGTTCATGCGTGTGTGTATGCATATGTGTATGCATGAGTTTGTCCATGTGTTCGTGTGTTGTGCATGCATGTTGGGGCTTAGCAAAGCAAGTGCATGTTTGTGTTCGTGTATATATGTGGTTGTGTGGGTGTGTGTATGCTTGTGTATGCATGCTTGTGTGTGTATGGATGGGAATGTGTAGGATTCTATGTGCATATGTGCTCATGTGTGTGCATGTGTGTGTGTGTGTGTTTGCATATGTTTATTTGTGCTTTTGTGTACATGCTTGTGTATGTGTGTATAGGTGTTTGTGGGTTAGTGTGCACATTTTGTTGTGTGTGTATGAGTGTATTCTATTTTGTGTTTGTATGTGTGTGCGTGTGTGCATATGATTAGTGTTTGTGCATGTGTGTGTGTGAAAGCATTGCATGTGTGGGTGTGTTAATGTTTGAGTGTATGTGTGTATATGGGTGCATATATGTATGTATGTGTGTGCATTGCATATGTGTTTATTGCTTATGTATGTATTTGTGCATGCGTGCATGATTGTGCTTAATTGCATACTTGTGTATGTGTATTTTTGTGCACATTGGAGTGTGCATGTATATATGTTTGCATATACATGTGCATGTATGTCTGTGTACATATGGGTATGAATGCTTGTGCAAATATAGGTGTGTGTACATGTGTGTTTTCCTATGCATATACGTGCATATGTGGGTGCATAGGCAAGTGTGTTAGTGCATGTGCATGCATGTGTGTATCTATGTGCATGTCTGTATGTGAGTGTGTGCGTGTGCAAAAGTGTGTTGGTGTATGCATATGCAAATGTGTGTGTGTGTGCATATGCATGCGTGTTTGTATTAGTGCCTATGGGCACCTGTTTGTCAATGTGTGTGTGTGTGCATTTGTAAGCTTGCTTATATTTATTTATTTGTGTTTGTGTATGCATGTATGCATGGTTAAGTTTGCATATGGGCCATTATTTTTGCATGAGCATGCATACATATGTGTGCATGTGATTGTATGTTTGTCTATGTACCTTTGTTTGATTGTGTCTATGTGTAGAAGTGTGCATGCATGTGTATGTATGCTTGTACATGCATGTGTGTTCATGTGCATGCGTGTGTGTGTGTGTGTGTGTTTGTGTGCATGTGCATGTGTGTTCATAGGTGTGTGCATGTGTGAATGTGTGTGTATGTGCACACACTGTGTGTGTGCATGAATGTGTGCATGTGTTCTTGTGTGTATGCATGTACGTATTTGCATGTGAGTGTGTGCATGTGCATGTGTGATTTTGTTTATGTGCATGTATATCTATGTGCATATGCATGCATATGTTTATGTAAATGTGCATGTGAGTGTGGGGATGCACACATGTGTGTATGTGCATTTGTATAGAAGTGTGTGTGTGTGCATGTATGTTTCCATATGTTTACTTGTGTTTTTGTGTGTACATCTGTGATTGTATGTGTGTGTGTGTTCGTGTGTGGGTGTGTGTTTATGTCTTTATCTATGTGCATATGTGTTTGCCTATGTGTGGTGGGTGGATGCATGTGCATGCATGTGTGTTTGGGCATGTGTGAGTGCATGCGCATGTGTATAAGTGTGTTTGTGAGTTAGTATCTTTAGGTTCATTTGTGTGTGCATGTGTGCATTTGCATGTGCATTTGTGCTTGTGTGCATGTCTACAAGCAGATGCATGTGTGTGCACATGTCTATGTATAAGTGTGTTTGAGTGTGGATATGTGTGTGTGTCAATGCTTAAGTGTGTATGAGCATTTTTGTGTGCATGCTTGTGTATGTATATGTTTATACATGTGCTTGTGTGTGTTTGTGTGTGTGCATGAGTGCACATGTCTATGAGCATGCGTGCATGGGTTTAAATGTTTATGCATGTGTGTACACATTTGCACTTGCCTTTGTGTGTGTGCTTATGCATGTGCATATGTGTACATGTGTGGGTAGTTGTGTGTGTGTGTATGCACGCTTGTTTGTGGGCATATGCATGTGTATAATTATGTTTGTTTGTGTGTACGTGTTTGTTGGTGGGCACATGCTAATGTGTGATTGTGTTGGTTTGTGTGTGCATGCATGTTAGTGTGTGTGCACATGTGTACATGTGTGTATGAATGTGTAAATGTGTATGCATGTGTGCATTTCTGTGTGCGTGTGTATATGTGTGCATTTTTGTTCACTTGTGTGTGTGTGTGTTTTTTTTCACATGAATGTGTTTGTTTGTGTGCATGAGTGTGCTTGTGGGTGTATGTGCATGTGTGAGTGTACATGTGCATGTTAGTGCACGTGTGTGTGTTCATGTGTGTACACAAAAGCGTGTGCATCTATGTGTATATATGTGTGTGCTTGGGTATGTGCATGTGTGTGTAGGTGTCGACATGCATGTGTACCTGTATATGTTTGTTTGTGGAATTGTGCATGTGTAAGTGCGTGTTTGAGCATCTATGTTTGTGTGTGTGTTCGTGTGTATGCATGCGTGTGTGTTGGTTAGTGGGTGGGTGTGTGTGGGCGAGTCTGAGTTGGTGTGTGAATGTGTGCATGCATATGCATAGGTGCATTCATATGTGTCTAATGCATGCATGCATTCATATGCATTTGTTTGTGTTTTTTCGTGTATGTTTGCATGCGTGTTTGTGCTCAAATATATTTGTGTGATTCTGTGTGCTCAAAAATGAGTGGTTACATGTGTGTGTATGTGACTATGCATGCATGCGTGCATATGCTTATGTGTTTGTGTTATGCATCTGTGTGTGTGCTTGTGTGCTCATGTGTGGGTGGGGGCATGTGCATGCCTATATGTGAATGTTTGTGTGTGTTTGCATGTGTGTGTGTGTGTAAGCGAGTTCATTTATATTTGTAAGCACATGTGTCTATGGGCATGCATGTACATGTATGTGCACAAGTTTTTGTGCAGTTGTGTGCATGCTTGCATGTATGTGTGTGTGTTTGCATGCATGTGTGTGTGTAGAAAGAGGGAGGGTTATTTGTTGGTGTTTGTGTGTGCATGTGTTTGTGCGTGAGTATGAGGGTGTTTGTCCATGTCTATATGTGTTTTTATTTGTGTATATGCATGTGTGTATCCACATGTGTGTGTGTGTTCACGCACATGTGTGGTTCTGCACATGTGCAAGCATTTTTCTTGTGTTTGCATGCATACGTATGTGTAAGTGTGTGCTAGTGTGCATCTATGTGAGTGTTTGTGAATGTGTGTGAGGGTGCTAGTGTGTTTGCATGTATTTGTGCAAGCACAAGTGTGTTTGTCCATGCATGCATGCACATGAACATGTGCATTCGCTTGTGTGTGTGTTTATGTTTGTGTGAATGAGTGTGTGGTGTGCATGTGTGTTTGTGTGTGTGCCTATGTGGACATCTATTTACATGTGTGTATGTGCATCTACATGTGGGCACATGTGTGTGTGAATGTGCATGTACCTGTGTATTTTTTTTTTAATGTGAGATTGTGTGTGTGTGTGTGCATAAGTGTTTGCATTTATGCACATGTCTTTCTTTGTATGTGTGAGCATTTGTGTGTGTTTGCATGCATGTGATTCTGTGTAAGTGTGTGTGCATGTGCATGCATGCATGTTGGTGTGCTTGTGTGTGTAGGTCCATGCATGTTTGTATGCTATGTGTGCATGCAAGCAAGCATGTGCTTGTGTGCATGTGTGTGTGTATACGTGCATGTGCATGTGTGCATGTGCATGTGTGCATGTGCATGTGTGCATGTGCATGTGTGTATGTGCATATGCACACATGTTTATGTGTGTACATGTGTGCATGTGTGCATGTGTGCATGTGTGTTTGTGTGCTTATGTGTGTTTGTGTGTGTGTTTATGTGTATGAATATAGTTATGTACACGTTTATAAGTATTCTATGTGCACATGTTTGTGTGTGTTTTGCATGTTATGCATATGTGGGTGTGGGTGTACATGTGTGTGCATATTTAAGTGTCTATGTGTAGTTTGCATGAATACATGTGTGTGTATGTGTACATGCATCTGTGTATGCATGCATGTGTGTGTGTGTGTGCCTGTGTCAATGTTTATGTGCATATGCTCATTTATGTGCATATGCTCATTTATGTGCATATGTGTATGTGTTCAGGTGAGATCACTTGTGTGTGTGGTTGTTAGTGTGTACATGTGTGTGTGTGAGAGTGTGCATATGCATGCAAGTCAATGCATATATGTGTGCTTGCATGTTTGTGTGACTTTGTGTGTGCTTATGTGTGTGTATGATTGTTTGCATGTGCATGTGTGTTCTTGTGTTCATATGTATGTGTGTGTGTATGCATGTCTACATGTGTGTTGTATTATGTTTGTGGGTTTGGCTGCATGTGTATATGTGTGTTTTTGTACTTTTTTGCATGTGTGGGCCAGTACATGTGTGTATGTATGCATGCATTTGTATGCATGTGTTTGTGCATGTAGTTGTGTGTGTGTGTGGAATTCTATGTGCTTTTGCATGTGTTTGTGTTTGCCAGTGCACATGTTGATGTGTGTGTGCCTGTGAGCATGTGTGTTTGTGCATACATGCATGTGTGGGTGTGTGCTTTTATGCATGTGTCTATATGTGTGTGCATGTCTGTTGTGTGTACATGTGTGTGTGCATGTTTGGGCATATGTGCGTTTATGCTTGTTGTGTATGCATGTTTGAGCTTGCACATGGGTGTAGGTATGTGATTATGTGTATGCATGTCCATGCATGTGTACACATACACAGACGAGTATACATTTGTGTGTGTTTTCTTTTATGTAGGCCTTAAACTACTTGCATGTACATGTGCAGGTGTGTGTGTTCATATGAGTGGATATGTGTATGTGTGTGTATACATGCATGTACATGTGTGTATGCATGCGTGTACATGTGTGTATGCAAGCGTGTGCTTGTGTGTGTGTGTAATTATGTATGTTCGCACGTGCATAGGTGTGTGTGGATTTGTGCATGTTTGTACATGTATACACATGCACATGTGTGTGTTCATTTATGTGTGTATGTTTATGTAGGTGTTTGTGTGTGTGTGTGTGTTCAAGAATTCATGTTTGTGTGTATGTGTTTACACATGTATGTGTGTGCATGGTGTGCTTGTAGACACATGTGCATGTGTGGGTGTGCATGTGTGTCATTATGCATGCATGTATATGGTTATGTGTGCAAATGGATGTATATGTGTGTTTATGCAAGGGTGGTGTTTACATGTGTGTGTGTGTGCATATGTGTATGCATATCTGCATGTATATATGCATTTTCTTGTATGTGTGCATGTGTATGTGCTAATGCATTTGCATTTATCTATGCACATGTGTGTTCATGTGTTATATTTCATTTAACTATGTGTACTAGTACATGTGTGTCTGTGAGCTTGTGTATATTTGAGTGTATGTATATGCATGCATGCTTTTGTGCATGTGTGGTTACATGTGTGTGTGTGTACATGGTGCTTGTGTGAATCTATGTATATGTGCATATGTGTGATTGTGTATGTCGACATTTTGGTGTGTGTGTGTGTGTGTGCATTGTGTGTTTGTTCATGTGTATGTGTGCATATGCATGAATGCACATCTATGGTTGTCCACATGCTTATGTGTGTGCATATGTGCATGGGTTCTTATGTGTGTGTGCCAGGAATGTGCCTATGTATGTGTGTGCATGTCTCCATGCTTGTGTGTGTTTAGATCTACATGTGTGTTGCTATACATGCTTGTGTGTGTAGTTGTGTGCATATGTCTGTGTGTATGTGGTTATGTGTGTGTGAAAGTGTGTCTATTTGTGTGACTTTTTGTTTGCACATTTGTGTCTGTATGCATGCTTTTGTGAGCATGCATGCAATTGTTCATATGTATTTATGTGTGTGTTTTTGCATTTGTGTGAGCATGTGTGTACTTGTGCTGTGCATCTATTTGTGTGCATGGGTGCTTAAGTGTGTGTGTCTGTAGGAGGGCATGTGTATGTGTGTGTATGCACATGTGTCTATCTACATGTTCATACATGTTCGTAAGCATGTGTGTAGATGCATATGTGTAGTTGCATGTGCATTTGCTCCTGTGTGCATTGGTACATGTGCACATTTCTGTGCATTAGTGCACATGTGTGTGTGTAAATGTGCATGTGATTTCATGTTTGTGTGTGCATGTGATTGTGATTAGAAGAATGTGTATACTACATGCATGTATTTATATGTGAATGTAAGTGTGCATGTGTTCTTGATCATGTATGTGTGTGCGTGCATGCTTACTTATGTGTGCATGTGTTCTTGATCATGTATGTGTGTGCATGCATGCTTACTTGTGTGCATGTGTGTATAAGTGTATGTATGTGAGTGTGTGTTTGTGCATGTGACATTATGTTGTGTGTGTGCTTACTCACACATGTGTGTGCATGGGCATCAGAGTGTGTAGTTGTCTCTGCACGTCTTTTTGTACATTTGCATGCGTGTGTGCATGTGCATATGTCTGTGTTTCTTTCATGTGTGTGTGTGAGCATGTCTATATATGTAAATGCATATGTGTGCATACATGATTGTGTTTGCATGTTTTTCTATGCTTATGTGTGTGTGCTTGTGCTGGTGCTTGTGCCTGTGTGTGTGTGTAATTATGTTTATGCATGTGTATGTATTATGCATGCTTGTGTGTGCCTGTGTGCATGGGTGTGCATGCTTGTATGTGTGTGTGAGTGTGCTTTCGTGTACCTTGGTTTATGTGTGTGTTTGTGTATATTTATGGATGCATGTATGTTGTTACAGAATAGGTGTGTGTCTGTGGCTGTATATATGTCTATATGTTTATGTGTGTGTGTTTGTGTGTGTGTGTGGGGGGGGGGGGGTTTGATATGAGTGTGTGTGTATATATGTGTGCATGAATATGTGTGTGTGTGTGCATGCATGAACATGTGCTATATGTGTTCGAGCAAGTGCATGTGTGTTCATATGTAAGTGTGTTTGTGTACATGCACACATAGGTATATATGTGGTGGGTGCACATGTGGGTGTGTGTCTTCATGTGTGTGGGGTTACGCACATGCATTGTTTTGTGCATGTGTATGCATGTGTATATGCATATGTGTGTGCATGTGCATGTACACATATATGTGGGTATATGTCCTTATATGTGCATATACATGTGTACGTTTCTGTGTGTGCATGTGTGAGCATGAACATGGGTGTCTTTCCATGTATGTGTGTTTGTGTAAGTATGCATGTTTGAGTGTGTCAAAAAGTCCATGTGTGTGTATGTGTGTGTCTGTGAGTACATGTGTATGTGTCCATGTGTTTATGTGTTTGTGCATTTGTGCAAGTGTGGGTGTGTGTTCGCATGCACATGTGTGTGAATGTATGTTTACATGTATGTTTGTGTGTCTTTGTATGTGTGTGTGTGTGCATGTGTGTGTGCGTGTGTGCATGTTTCTATATGTGTGCATGTCTATGTCTGTATATGTGTGCATGTTTGTATGTGTGTGTGTACTTATGTGGTTTTTTTGTGTGTGTGTGTGCATATGATGTGTATATGTGTTTTTGTCTATTTATGCATGTATGATCATGCACATATGTGTATCTCTATGTGTGTGTGTGTGTTTGTGCATATGTAAGTGTGTGTTCAAGTACATGTTTGACTGTGTGTGCATATGTGTGTGAACATGTGTGCATATAGATGTGATTGTGTTTGTGCATGTATTGGTATGTATCTACTTGGTGTGAATGTGCATCTACATGTTGATGTGTGCACATGTGTGCATGCATGTGCGTGTGTCATTGTGTGCATGCATGTTTATGTGAATGTGTGTGTGTACATGTATGAATGTATGCGTAGGTGTGTGAGTACTTGTGTGGTTGTGTGTGTGTGTGTTTGTGTGCTTACATGTGTGTGTTTGTGTGGTTATGTGTGTGTGTTCATGTGGTTGCGTGTGTTGTGTGTGTGTTCGTGTGGTTGTGTGTGTATGTGTGTGTGAATGTGCATGGGTGTACTTGTGTGTATGAATGTGTGTGTGCTTTTATGTGTGCTTGCATGTTGGTGCATTTGTGCATATATGTGGGTCTGTATATGCATATGCATGTGTGTTTGTGCATGTGTATATGTGTGTATGTGCTAATTATTTGCATTTGCATGGTCACCTATGTGCACGTGTGTATGTTTTCTTAAAGCATGCATACATACAGGTGTGAATGCATGTCTGTATTTGTGTGTGTTTGTGTTTGTGCACATGCTTGTGTCTGTATATGCACAAGTGAGTGTGAGTGCCTTTATATGTGCATATGCATGTGTTTGTGTGCATGTGTGTGCATTCTTGTGATTGTGTATATGTGCATGTGCATGCATTTGTGTGTGTGTGTGCGTTCGTGGACACATGTATGCATTCCTGTGTGTGTATGGATGTGTGTGTGTGTGTGCACATGCATGTAAAAGTTTGTATGCATTTTGGTATGTGTTTGGGTAAGTGTGTGTATGCATGTGTTCTTGTGAGTGTGTGAGTGTGTGCGTGGGCATATGTGCACATGCTTGTTTGTGTGTGCATGTGTCAGTGTATTTTGTGTCCATTGCATGCATAAATGTGTGTGTCTGTGTGTATGTGCTCATGCACAAGCTTGTGTGTATGCATGCATGGGTTTGTGCATGTGTGTGTATGTATGCATGTATTTGTGTATTTGTGTATTTATGTATAAGTTTATATGTGCATATTTGTGTGTGTGTTATGTGCATATTTAGGTGAATGGGCATGTGTGTTTGAGTGTGTGCACCTTTCTGCATGACTGTGTATGTGTGTGCATGTTTGTGTGCATGCATCCATGTGAAGGTGTATGGGTGTGTGTGTGTGTATGTTTATGCATGCTTATGTGTGTGTGAGTGCATGCGTGTGTTCATTTGTGTACATGTGTGTGTGTATTTGAATGCATTTGTGTTGGCATGTCTGCATATTTATATTCAAGTATGTATGTGTTTTTGCTTGTGTTTGCCTCTATATGTGTGTATGTGTATATGTGTGTCAATGTGCAAATTTATGTGTGCACATTCGTGCAAGTGCATGTGTATATGTGTGTGTATATGCATGCATGCATGCATGTGTGTATGCATGTATGTGCAGGTGAGTGCATGTGTGTCCATTTTTGATTTGTGCATATGTGTGTGTGCTTCTTTATGCATTTGTTCATGCATATTTAAGAAAATGTGGCTTTGTTTGTGTGCATTTTCTTTTTTGTGTTTGTATGTGTTCATGTAAAGGTTTGCGTATGCTTGTGCATGTGTGTGCGAGTGCATGTGTATGTGTATGTGTAAATGTGTGTGTGCATTTATTTGTGACTTTATGCGTGTGTGTGTGTGTGTATGCGAGTGCATGTTAGTGTGCACAAGCTTGTGTGCATGTTTGTGTGAATGTATACATGTGTGTGTGCATTAATGTGTTTGAATTTATGTATACGTGTGCATGTGTGTGTGCATGTGTTTGTGTGCATGTGTGTGTTTGTGCATGCATTCATATATATGTGTGAGTGTGAGTGTGTTTGTTTGTGCATGTGTTGGTGCATGTGTGTGCATGGTTATACGTGTGTGTTTATCTACATGTGTGTTTATGCATATATGTGTGCAAGCTTATTTGTGTGTTCATGTGGGCGAGTGTGCGTGTATGCCTTTGTGTTTTTATGTGAGACTATATGCATAAGTGTGTGTGTGTGTGTGTAGTTGTTTATGTGTACCCATGTACCTGTTTGCTTGTGGGTGTGTTTGGATGTGTATGCATGTCTTTGTGAGAGCATGAACATGTACAGATGTATGTGTGTGTAAATGTGTACGTGTGTTTGTGTGCTTGCATATGTCTGTGTTTGAGTATGTCTGTGAGTATGCATGTGTGTGTTTGTGCATGTGGGTGCATGAGTGCCATTATATGCATGTTTTTGCATGTGCACATGTGTGTATTTGTGCATATATGTGTGTTTGTGTGTGTATGTGCATGTGTGTGCATGCATATATATGTGTGTATGTGTGTGTGTATGCATGTGTGGTTGTGTATGTGTAAATATGTGTGTGCATGTTTGTTTGTGTGTGCAACTGTGTGTGCATATTTGCATCTATGTGTGAGTGTGTGTGTATAGGAGGGTGTGTGTCTGGTGTGTGAGCATGTACGAGTGCATGTTTACATTTCTGTATATGCAAATGCACATGCGTGCATGTAAGTGCATGTCCACATGTGTGTGTATGTGTATATATGATTGTACACATTTGTGTACATTTATGCATGTGCATTTATGTGTTTGTGTCTATGTGTGCATGTGCATGTCTGCATGCGAGTTTTTATGTGCTTTTGTATGTAAGTGTGCATATGTGTGCATGTATGTGCCTTTTGTTTGTGTATGAGTGTGTGTATGTTTATGTTCATGTTTGTGATGATGTTTTTTACAACTAATTATGCATGTTTCAATGAGTACATGTGCATGTGTGTGTCATGCATTTTTGTTCATGTTTATGAGAGTACGTGCATGTGTGTGTGCATGTCTGTCTACACATGCACTTGTTCACATGTGTGTGCAAGTGTATGATTGTGTGTGTGTGCATATACATGTTTGTGTATTTGTGCATCTATGTGTGCATAATTGCAAACATGTGTGCAGGTATGTGTGTGTGCATGATTGTGCTTATGCATGCATATGCATGGGTGTGCATATATGTATGTGTGTTTATTTGTGTGTCTGTGTAGGTTTACACACAGGTGTGTGGGAAAATCTGTGAGTGTGTGCATGTGTTCATGTGTGCATGCATATATGTATGTATGGATGTAGTTGTGCACTTTTGTGTGTATGTGTAGTGCATAAATGAGTGCTTATGCATGTGTTATGTTTGTGTGTGTGTCTTTGTGTGTTTATGTATGCATGTGCATCTGTGTGTGTGTTTATGTGTGTGTGGGTGCACACATATGTGCTTTTGTGCTTATGTATCTATATGTGTGTATGCATGTATGTATATATTTATGCATGCTTGTGTGCATGGGTGCATATGTTTTTGTTTGCACAAATATGTTAATGTTTTTGTGTACTATGCATTGTGCATTTTTGTGCATAAGTGTGTGTGTATGTCTATATTGGTATCTGCATGTGTGTGTGTGCATGAGTATGAATGTGAGTAGGCATGTGTCTGTATGTATGTGTATGCTCATGCAAGTGTGTCTAACAACTGCACACATTTGCATGCATTTAAGCATGCACATGAGCACATGCGTACACACACACTCACACTCACAAACTAAAATACACTCACAAACTTATATAAATACAAGCACACACACATACACATTCATGCACAAATACACACATTCACATGCATGTTTACACACATACATGCGAACACGCATAGACACATGTAGATACACACACATGGATATACACACATGACCATGCACACACATGCACACATAAACATACAGACACAAGTACATATGCACTTACACATAGGTGCACACGTATAAACTCAGAGACACACATGCACAAGAAACATACACGCCTACGCACTTGAACACACATAAACAAGCACACACTCATACATACAACAAGCACACACATACACATATATACATGGACACATAGGCACACACATACACACACCCATTCCCCACATTCACACATACACAAACATACATATGCATGCATAGGCATGCACACATGAACAAGCACACATGCACACACTTATTTATGCAGACATACACATACATGTAGACAGACAAACATGGGTATACACAAGCAAAAGCATACCCACCCACACACATACAACCAGATACATGCACACACATGCACCAACAAAAACACATATGCATCCATGAACACATAGATACGCAGACACATAAACATGTGTGCATACACACAAGCAAACATACACACATGGATGTGCTTAATCATTCACACATACACACACAGACATGCATGTGCACACACATGTACACTAACGCACATAAGCACACACACACACACACACACGCACAAGCATACACATGCATGTATACAAACTACACGTACACATGCAAGCATATACACGTGCACACACACGTGTATGCACATACAAGCATGCACAACACATACGTACAAACACTTGTTTGCTCACATACAGACATGCACCTATGCACACAAACACATGCATACACACTAATACACACATGTATGTAGACATGCACACACACACCCACATGCACATTAACAAGCTTGCTCACATGCATACATGCAAATAAGTACACACATGCACACACACATGTCCATAAGCATAGACACATGCACATACACATGCCATAAGCACAGACACATGCACAAACACACACACATACACCCGAACATATACATGCACATACACACATGCACATGCACATGTGCACAAAGACATGCACACATATCCACACACACATGCCATATGTATACAAAGACATGCATAAACGCATGCACAAACACACATATCCACATGCAAACATGCACACACAGACACATACAAAGACACTAACATGCATACGCAACCAGACACACACACACACACGCATGCATGCATGCACACATATATAAACACCCACACTTACACGCACCAAAGAACACAAACACACAAGAACACATAAGCACCTAAACATACACAATTGAACACATACACAAGTATACACATACACACACACACACATGCACACACACTCTCCCTCTCCCCATCACACACACACATACACATAAATGGATAAGGACACATAGACACACATACACATGCATGCAACCTATACACATACATATTCATGCACACACTTACACCTCCACATGCACACACAAACAAACACATGTGCATATATGCACATGCACACACACACATGGACCCCCATACATGTAGACACACAAGTGAGAACACACACACAAACAAGCATGCACACATACATAAACACACAAAAACACATGCACGCATATATACAGATATGCATGCACATATACACATACACATGCATGTGTATGCATAGACACATGCATAAATGCATGGATACAGACAAGTACACAAATAGACTCACACACACACACACACACACAAATAGTCACATGCAAATATGCATGTGCATCCACTTAGGTTCACACACACATAAGTGCACACATAGGCTCACTTAGATGAACACACACATGCATACACATACACAAACAATCACATATGCTCACAGACACATGCAGACTCAGTCACATACTCACCCACATAATAGACATATAGATGCATAAACATGCACACAAGCAATCACATACACAAAGATTCATACACATATAAACATACACACATGCATACACACACATGCACACATAGCTTGGACACACATATGCAAAAGCATGTTTGTATGTCTAAAAAATACACACATCCATGAACACACACACACAAATAGGCATGCAACACATGCATAGAAACAAAAATTATCACATACATGACATGTAGACATGCACACACACATGTGCTTGCATTCACACACACACACATGCACATGCAGGCACAAAAGCACACACACACAAACACACACACACACGAACAGCCACCCACACAGACCCACATAAATGCACCCACACACACATGTACATGTGTGCATGTGCACATAGGCATAATTATGCATTCACGAACTCACACACATACCCCCAAACACATAATCACACATAGATGTGCATATGTGTACTGGACATGCACACACACACACCAATCCACATAAAAATAGAAACTCACACACATACACATGCTCATGCACAAACATATATTTGTAGACTCATACACATGCGTGTACACATATGTACCCTCATACCTAATCTGACACATGCACATGTGTAGAGACATATGCATGCACGTACACACATGCATGCTTATGGCTAATCAGATACACACACATGCACCTACTAACATAGACCCACACACTTTGTGAGAAACACACACAAACATGAACATAAATGCACAAACATGTACACACACTCATGCACACACACACTTGCAAAAACACAAGCACACGCATGCACACATGTGCACAACACACTCAAACAAAGACTAACATGCACACATGCACGCACACACAATAACATACACACATGTACAAACACTCACACACATGCACATGCACATAGACCTGAACATGTACATAGAAATGGACACATGCATGCACTCATATGTGCACACAACTATGCACAAGCATGCACACATGTAGAAGCCTATACATACACATAAGCATACACACTTATGCAGACAGACACACTCACACTCACAAACATGCATGGACACACAACCACACACACATGCACACACATATATGAACAATCCTATAAAACACATGATCACAAGTGCACACATATGCTCATGCACACAAACACACACACAAAACATAAAGACACAGCACATATATATACATGCACACATTCACACATACACACAAAAACATATGCACACAAACACACTAACATGCACCCACGTGCACATGCATCCACAAATGCACACATACATATACACACATTCACACAAATATACTCACAAACACATGCACATATAGATGCACACACACTTGTTGTACAAACATGAACTTGCATTTACACAAAACACATAATGTGTTTGCACAAATAAGCACATGCATACAAAGAGGCACACATACATGTGCACACACAAGTACATATACACATACACAGACACACATACACAGACACACCTACACAGGCACAAGCACACATAAATGCATGCACAAGTACATGTGCCTATACACAATTGCACTCTAACACAAAAACACTAACACATGCTCACTTGTATACACACATACATGTATACTTGCATGCAGATATGCACACATGTGTATGCACATGTAGACATGCACACACATACAAATACATAAAACATGCCTACAAGTAGGCATAAAAACATGCACACATCCAGTTATACGTACACACACACAAGTACATGCATACAAAAACAAGCAAAAATACATACACACACACACACACACATGCTAACACACATGTATACAGACACACACATGCACACAAATACCCATACATGCACTCACACACTTGCATACAGCCAAGCTCGTGCACATATCCACCCATACACTTGCCAATGCACTCACTTGCATAGACACACTCGCATGCACACACTCACTTGTATACACACACACTCACAAATGCACATGCACACATACACACACATCACAAGCATACACATACATACATGCACACAAAAAAACACACAAGAATACCCACACTCACACACACATAGACATAGACATGTACACTCAGCATAAAACACACACATGCTCACATCGACACATGCACATATACACACACAAAGACACATGCACACACGCATAGCGATGCACACAAGTTTACCAATAGGTACTTATAAAAGTAAGCACAACATGTGCACACACACACATCTGCACTCACACACATGCTTGCACACATGCACACACTAACACATGCACACTTTAAAACAAATGTGCACACATGTACACAGACAAACTCATGCACACATAGACACATAAACAAAAACACACACATACACAAACAAAAACACACACACACACACACAAGCAACTCCTTAACTCCTTCTTCTTCTTCTTCTTCTTCTTCTTCTTTTTCTTATTTTTCTTCTTCTTATCCTTCTTCTTCCCCTACTTATCCTTATACTCCTTCTTCTTCTTCTTCCTCCACCTCCTCCTCTTCTTCTTCATAATCAACTTATTTTTCTTCCACTTCTTCTTCTTCTTCATTTTCTTCTTCTTCTTCTACTTCTTCCTCCTCTTTTTCTTCTTATTTTTCTTCTTCTTCTTCTTCTTCTTCTTCTTCCTCTGTCTCCTCTTCTTCTTCCTCTTCTTCTTCTTCATCATCTTGTTCTTCTTCTTCTTCATCATCATCTTCTTTCTCTTTTTCTTCCTCTTTTTCTTCTTCTTCCTCTTCTTCTTCTTCTACCTCTTCTTCTTCCACTTCATTATCTTCCTCTTCTTCCTCTTCTTCTTCTTCATGTTGTTCTACTTCAACTTCTACTTCTTCTTCTCCTTCTCCATCTTCTTCTTCTTCTTCTTCTTCCTCTTCTTCTTCATCTTCTTCTTCTTCCTCCTCCTCTTCTTCTTCTTCTTCTTCCTCTTCCTCTTCCACTTCTTTATCTACTTCTTCTTCTTCTCCTTCTCCTTCCTCTTCTTCTTGTTCTTTATGTTGTTCTACTTCTATTTCTTCTTCTCCTTCTTCTTCTTCTTCTTCTTCTTCTGCATCTTCTACTACTTATTCATCTACTACTACTTCTTGTTTTTCTTCTTCCTCTTACTCTTTCTCTTCTTCTTCTTCTTCCTCTTCCTTATCATTTTTTCTTCTTCTTAGTCTTCCTCTTCTTCTTCTTGTCATTGTTTTTCTTCTTCTTTTTCTTCTTCTTCTTCTTCTTCCACTTCTTCTTCTTCTTCTTCATCTTCTTCTTTTTCTTCTTCTTCTTTTTCTTCTTCTTCTTCTTGTTCTACTTCTTCTTCTTCTTCTTCTTCTTCTTCTACTGCTTCCTCTTCTTCTCCTTCTACATATTCTTCTTCTTCTTCACATTCATATTCTC
>JAIUJO010001854.1:52500-57500 GCA_023846275.1 Vanilla planifolia
ATTTTTAGAATCATATAAAGTTAGGGTTGACTTGACTAGATTTGAATAAAATCAAGTAGCATCTCTCGACAATATGCATTATATGTATGACTTGATTAAATAAGGCATTGAGCTTGTTTAGATTTGTTGCAAAGCCCAAAGAACTAGGCATGATTATTTTAATTGATCAAGTTGCTACATTAGCATAGTCCTATCGAATGATGTCCTCAGAGGGACATCACCAATTTGTTCTCAACTAAAATGTCACGTTGATAATTACAAATGTTGGGATATATTTCACTCTTCTATCAAAGTTTCTCATCACTTCAAGGCTATTATGAGTTGCTTTATGAACTTCACTTGTTGTGCTAGTGGTTGCATGTCATGCCAAACATTAAAGAGTTTTTGTGCTAAAATCTTTCCATTAGCTTTTTTATGAAAGGTGAAAAGGAGGATCATGGATTAGTAAACCAACCTTACAACAAAAGAAAAACCATCATCTCTATGGCAACCTCCTGTAGCCTACAAAAATTAGGTTAGTAGTTCTATTTGAATTGTCATCCTTTGGCTGAAATACATCCATTACACTCAATTCTTACTCTTGTTATTTTAAGTTTTATACCTTATATATAATAGCTTGAGCTTTCCTTTACATTCTTGTCAGTCTCTCATGTGGCATTATACATTTTCCATATTTGTATGGTTTTTCACGTAAAATGTCATACTCATTTGCATTCTTTCTTTCTCTCTCTCATGCTATTTGAATTTTGAGTTTATCTTTGGGGCCAATAAAAGCTTGAATTAGAGTAAGGCTATGTTTAGCATAGTTTTTTGTTGACATATTAAGTTAATGAAAATGTCGCTTGAAAAATATTATTGTTATTTGCTACAAAAAAAGTTATATTTTTGAGAAATATGCTCTTGATTAGATCATAACTAAATAACTAATTTTTATAAAATGGTTGTAGTGTTTTTTGACTTTTTAGTAAAAAAGTGATTTCTTAAATATTATTTTGTAAGGAGAAAATTGTTTTTTACTCTTTTTATATTCTTTTTGTTTTTAAGATTAAGAAAGAAATTTTGAAATGTGATCAAGAAATACTTGATTGTCGTTCCAAAAATCACTTTTGCAAGAAACTGAATTTGAAAATGGTGTATCAAATGGGGCTTAAATAATAAAGCATATCAATTTGATTAAGTAAAATCTATTATATAAAAAGTTCAAGTCAATCATACTTCATGTACCAAATCATTATCAAATGTTATAAAATGATTAGAAAAAGCATTTTATTGAATTTTTTTGTCATTGGATTGTAATAGGTCATTTATGAGAATCAAGGTTATTCTTTCTTTTATTTCTATGAACTTGATCATTTTCTTTGTTTATTATTATCATTTTATTTGTCTTTTAGCGATAAAAATTTTGAACTTTTTATTTCTATTAGGGCATTCTTCTTGCACTCTATTTAAAAAATTTTATTGGAATAGAAAAAGGGGATTATTTTCTTTTTAATTTACTCAAGAAGATTTTGTAGGCTTCAGGCTTGTGTAGGAGGTTTTCTCAATGAGGGCATAGACTGGCCTTTATTGTAATCTGGTTGCAATCTAGATTTACCATACATTGTCATTATCATTCCAATTTTGAAGTTCATCTCTCTTCTTTCTATTTGTTGTTGGCCCTAGAATGGCAAATCAATTACTAGAACTCCTTGATCTTACTATAACTTAGCTTTGCTTGCATCCCACCATCTTTGTCCATGCCACAACTACTTATAACCCCTTAGGTTATAGCTTTTGCCCTCATCGTTTCCTTGGTTGGTGCACCTAATATTTACCACAGCAATAAATACTATCTCCTGGATCTCGACCTCCACCCAGCCACGTCTTACTCACTGCGCTCATATTTGGGTCAATTTTTTGCCCAATCCAGTCACCCCCCTTGAGCCACCTTTGATGTGCTAAGCATCATTCATGTCTAAATCAGTTGTTTCATGTTGCACGGATGTACTCTCCATCTTCTTGCAGCCCAGCTTATCTATGCCCACACTCAGTCAAGCTTCGATCGTTGATTATTCCCTTTGTGTTTTCAATTCCAACCCCAAGCTTTACTATCATTGCCAATCTTTAGCCCTGGCTAGTGCTTATAGGATTTGATATGCTCTGCCAGGTTTGCCAGGGTGTTGCCCGAGCCTTATTTTGCCATTGTCCCCGTTCAATCCCATCATTGACCACCTTTTTTTTGCAATTGAGCACAAACTACTATGGATTTACCATTCATATGCCATTCTGTTAGTGTTTGGTATCAAAGTTGGATTCTCCTATGCACTAAGTCTACTAACTCTACTCCCTATCAAAGATACCATCAAAACGGGACATGGGACCAAAATTTGACAAGAACCATCGCAATTGTCCTTTCATGGTTCAAGTTTAGCAAGGAGTTTGTTATGGCATAATCGCCTTAATCAATTCATGCTGTATACTTCAGTTAACAATACTAAAGGAGGCAATTAACTTCTTGATATTTGAACAAGCATACGTGTAGTTTGACACGCTGTGAAAACTCATATAACTTCACTATCGTTTTCTAAAAATTCAGTTATCATTTGTACTGGGAATTGAATTCTTTTTTAAAATGCAGTTCTGGATTTCTTAATCCTATTGCATAATTTAATTGGCCGTTTGCTATTGGTCACGCACATGTGTGTAATATTTGGTGAATTTCACGTGCTACCCTGCTTCGATACAAGAAGAGATTGATTGCCCAGACTAGTGGTTTGAGTTGGCTTTTTCACTCCTTAATGGCTACTTATCTTTTTAATTTTAAATGATTTCTGAAGAGAATAAGAGAGTAGTGACAACTTGTTTGTTGGTTAGGATTTATCTGATCTAGTTGAAAAAGAGATGAATGTTCTCAGTTTCACAAGTCTTGGTGGTCACAGGCCGACAAGGTCTTTGGTTGATGAAAGCAAGCTTGAAAGCAGCTCATTTGAGAAATCTGAGATTAAAGAGACCGTTGTTGATGGAAGCAGTAGAAAAAATGTACCTGAGAAAGGTTCAAAGAAGAAAAAAAGGAAAACATGCAGGTTCTGCAAAGGTTGAACATTTTGAAAACAATTCTAACTTCCTTGAAAACATTCCAACAAAAGGTAAAAAAAATCTATGGAAAAGTAAGGATACAAGTTCAACAGATGCAAAAAAAAGTCTAGTAAGGTGAAAGATCCTGGCTTAAATGTTCCTTTTGACGAGTGGATTGTGGAAAAGATTATGGCAGTTTCATCTGACCTGAGAGAAATGGGAGGTTAGCTTCCAAACTTTCGAACCAGAATCTTGTATTACATTTCCCTTTGTACCTGTAAATGTCCTTTTTTTTTATTTGCCTTATCTGCACTATATGAAATAAATTGTAGGCGGTGATGATCCAAGCACAACCTTAGTGCTTTATCTGCCCACTTGAGGCCAACATTACAGGAGTCACTGTAGAAGCAAAGATCAATAATGCTCCAAGAAAATTATAAAAGAAGATGACAAATGCTTGATATATTGTAGAAACAACTTGATGACGTTCCTTCTTGAACCACGATTTAAATAAAACAAGGATCTGCATCATTTAATTTACGTCCTTGCTATTGATTCTTAATTTATATGAATGATGATTTGATATCATTGTACTTAGGTTTTCTTGGATTTACAGCTCTATGAGAAATCTCTAGAACTTTGAAGATGATCCATCAACCAGTGTAAGGTTCATGATATGGTTTGTGCTATTTTCATTGTAAGCTTTATAAGTGAAAAATGCCATTTCACGTGTAGGTGGTCCTGCAAAAGCATCTGCTCAAAACAATGGCTGCCCCCATAGTTGACAAACTTATTCAAACTTTGGTAGTTAATACTTGTTATGATATTTTTTTCTCTTCTAGAAAGCATTTAAATGTAATTATCACAAGTCGTGAAGAAGAAAAATAAGGCACTTTACTCCTTTAGTATTAATCTTGTAGGATTTACTTCCCATCATAAATCATTGCACCTCATTCTTTTCTAAGGATTTTTAATTCCAAGTTTTTTTCAAAATTTATTGAAACTAGAACAAAACTATGAGATGCCCAAATTGTCCTCTTAGTAACCTGCCAACATTAGCAAGCAGCAAACTTTGCTAAAGTGGTCTTCGTCTATCGCCATCCTTTCCCTTCAATTCTAAATGTCATTGACCAGCAAACTATGTGTCACCTTCTGTACATATGATACCATCCCTCACATTCACTACTCTTCATATACTTGTAGAATTAAAAATAATGTTCACTCAAACTATCTTACTTATGCATGGGTAGTGAAGGCAAATAGTAGTTTGACTAATCCTGAATTTAATGAACCCAAAATGGTTTGGGTTCCTTAAACTAACAATTAATTTGCGAGTGTAAGACATTCTTCTTTGCAAGGTCAAGGAGAACATGTGGTTCTTAGATAACGAGTCTTCAAAACACATGTCACGAAACATCAAGCTATTCACCCAACTAAAGGCCTATGATAGAGGAAAAAATGTGCTTGGTGGCAATTCAAAGAAATCTATTAAAAGAATTGAAATTATTGGGTAACTTATATTTTTAATTATTATAGTATTAATTGTTCAAGCTTCTCCTTTTTCTTTTCTTTCTTTTTTCTCACCTTCTTCTTCTTCTTCTTCCACTTCTTCTTCTTCTTTTTCCTCTTCTTCTTCTTCGTCTACTATCGCTTCTTCTGCCTCTTCTTCTTCTCCTTCTTCTTTTCTTCTTCTTCTTCTTCATCATCTTCATCTTCTTCTTCTCCTATTTCTTCATCATCTTCTTCTTCTTCTACTTCTTCTTCTTCCTCTTCTTCTTCTTCTTCGCTTCTATTTCTTCTTCTATTTTGCCAACTTCTTAATCTACTTCTTCTTCCTTTTCTTCTTCTTCTTCCTCTTCTACTTCTACTTCTTCTTCTTCTTCCCCATCTTCTTGTTGTTGTTCTTCTTCTTCTTCTTCTTCTTCTTCTTCTTCTCCTTCCACTTC
>JAIUJO010001854.1:60000-61616 GCA_023846275.1 Vanilla planifolia
TCTCTTCTCCTTCTTCTTCTTTTTCTTTGCTTCTTCTTCTTCTCCTTCTCCATCTTCTTCTTCTCCTTCGTCTTCTTCTCCTCCTCCTTCTTCTTCTCCCTCTTCTTCTTCTTCTTCTCCGTCTTCTTCTCCTTCTCTTCTTATTCCTTTTCTTCTTCTTCTACTTTTCTTCTTCGTCTTCATCTTCTTCACTTTCTTCTACTCCTCCTTCTCCTTCTTCTTCTCCATCTTCTTCTTCTTCTTCCTCTTCTTCTTCTTCTTCTTCTTCTTCTTCTTCTTCTTCCTCTTCTACTTCGTCTTCTTCTACTACTTCTTCTTGTTTGTCTTCTTCTACTTCCTCTTCTTCTTCATTTGCTACCTTTTCTTCTTCTTCTTCTTCTTCTTCTTCTTTTCCTTCTTCTTCTTCTAGTTCTTTTTCTTCCTCTTCAACTTCTTCTTTTCTCTCTTCTTCTTCTCATTCCTCTTCTTCTTCCTCTTCTTCATCGTCATCATCATCATCATCTTCTTCTTGATCTTCTTCTTCATCATCTTCTTCACTTCTTCTCCTTCTTCTTTTTCTTCTTTTTTTTTCTTCCTCTTCTTCTTCTTCTTCACCTTCTTCTTCTCCTTCTTCCCCTTCTTGTTCTTCTTCTTCATCTTCTTCTTTTCCTTCTTCTTCCTCTACTTCATTTTGTCCTTCTTCTCCTTTTTCTTCTATTTCTTCTTCATCCTCTTCTTCTTCTTCTTCCACTTCTTCTTCTTCTTCTCTATCATCATCGTCATCATCATCTTCTTCTTTTTCTCTCACTTTTCCTTCTTCTTCTTCTTCTTCTTAGTCTTCTTCTTGATCTTCTCCTCCTCCACCTCCTCATCCTCCTCCAGCTCCTCCTTCAACACCTTCTACAACTTCTTTCTCCTCTCCTTCTTCTACTTCTTCTTCTTCTTCTTCTTCTTCTTCTTCCTCCTCCTCCTCCTCCTCTCTTCTTCTTCTACTTCTTCTACTACTTCCTCCCCTTTCTCTTCCTCTTCTTCTTCTTTATCTTCTTTTTCTTCTCTTTCTTCTTCTCCTTTTTCACCTTCTTCTTCTTCTTCTATACTACTACTACTACTTCTTCTTCCTCTTCTTCTACTTCTTCATCTTTATCTTCTCTTCCTTCTTATACTGCTTCTCATTCTTTTCTTCTTCTTCTTTCTTCTTCTTCTTCTTCTTTTTCTTCCTCTTCTTGTTTCTCTTCTTCTTCTACATCTTCCTCTTCTTCTCTTTCTTCTTCACCTTCCTCTCGTTCTTTTTCTTCATCTTCTTCTTCTTCTTCGTCATCATTATCTTTTTCTTCTTCTTCTTCTTCTTCTTTTCTATCTTCTTCTTCTTCTTCTTCTACTTCTTCTTCTTCTCCTTCTTCTTCTTCTTCTTCTTCTTCTTCTTCTTTGTCACCATCATCGTCTTCTTCTAATTCCTCTTCACCTTAATCTTCTTCTTCTTCTTCCTCTTCTTTTTCTTCTTCTACCTCTTCTTGTTGTCCTTCTTCTTTGACTTCTTCTGCTTCTTCTTCTTCTTCATCTTCTTTTTCTTCTTCTCTCTATTTCTTCTTCTACTACTTCTACATCTTCAACTTCTACTTCTTCATCTTCTTTATCCA
>JAIUJO010002161.1:0-2500 GCA_023846275.1 Vanilla planifolia
AACAAGAAGAAAAAGAAAGAGAAGAAGATGATGAAGAAGAAGAAGAAAACGAAGAAGAAAAAGAAGAAGAAGGAGAAGGAGAAGAAGCAGATAGAGAAGAAGACGAAGAAGAAGAAGAAGAAGAACACAGAGAAGAAGGAGAACAAAAAGAAGGAGAAGGAGAAGTAGAAGACGAAGAAGAAAAAGAAGAAGAAGAAGAAGAAGAAGAAGAAGGAGAAGAAGATGAAGGAAAAGAAAAAGAAGAACAAGAGGAAGAAGGAGAACAAGAAGTCATAGAAGAAGGAGAAGAAGACAAAGGAGAGGAAAAAGAAGAACTAGAAGAAGAAGGAAAAGAAGAAGGAGGAGGAGAAGAACAAGAAGAATAACAAGAAGAAGAAGACGAAGTTGAAGAAGAAGAAGAATAAAAAGATGAAGAAGAAGAAGATGAAGAACTAGAAGTGGTTGTAGAAATAATAGTGATAGTAGAAGAAGAAGAAGTAGTAGAAGAAGAAGAGGAAGAAGAAGAAGATGAGGAATGATAATGAAGCAAAATAAGAAGAAGATGATGATGAAGAGGAAGAAGAAGATGTTATGGAAAAAGATGAAGAAAATGAAGAAGAATAAGATGTAGAAAAACCAAAAGATGAAGAAGAAGAAGAAGAAGTAGGTGAAGAAGAAGAACGAGAAAAAAAGGAGTAGAAGAAAAAGTAAGAGGAAGAAAAAAAGAAGAAGAAGAGGAAGAAGAGAAAGAAGAATAAAAAGAATAAGAATAAGAGGATGTAGAAGGAGGAGGAGGAAAAGAAGAACTAGTAAGACCAAGAAGATGATGAAGAAGAAGAAGAAGAAGAAGATGAAGAATAAGAATAAAAGTAATAATAAGAAGAGTAAGAAGAAGAAGAAGGAGAAGAAGAGGATGAGTAAGAAGAAGAATAAGATGGAGAAGAAGAAGAAGAAGAAGAATAAAAAGAAGAAGAAGAAGAAGATGAACAAGTAAGAGCAAGAAGAAGAAGAATAAGAACTTGAAGAAGATGAAGAACAATAATAATAATAATAATAATAATAATAATAATAATAATAATAGTAATAACAATAATAATAAATGTAGGAAGAAGAAGAAGATGAAGAAGGAGTAGAAGAAGGAGAAGAAAAAGAAGAAGTAGAAGGAGAAGAAGTAGGAGAAGTAGAAGGAGTAGAAGTAGAAGAAGAAGAACATGAAGATGAAGATGAAAAAGAAGAAGAAGAAGAGGAAGAAGAAGGAGAAGAAGAAGAAGAAGAAGAAGAAGATGATGAAGATCAAGAAGAAGAAATAGAAGAAGAAGAAGAAGAAGAAGAAGTAGAAGAAGAAGAAGAAGAGAAAGAAGAAGAACTAGTAGGGAAGTAGAAGAAGGTGAAGAAGAAGATGATGATGAAAAAGTGATGATTTTGATGATGATGAAGGAGAAGATGAAGAAGAAGAAGAAGATGAAGAAGAAGAAGAAGAAAATGAAGAAGTGGAAGATGATGAACAAGAAGGAGAGGAAAAAGAAGATGTGGAAGCAAAAGAAGAAAATTGATGATGAAGAAAAAGGAGAAGAAGAAGAAGAAAAAAAAGAAAAAGAAAATTAAGAAGTAGGAGAGGAAGAGGGAGGAGAAGTCAAAGAAGGAGAAGAAGAAGAAAGAGAAGAAGAAGAAGAAGGAGAAGATGGAGATCAAGGGGAAGTAGAAGAAGGAGAAAGAGTAGAAGAACATGATGAAGGAGGAGAACAAGAAGAACAAGAAGAAAAAGAAGACGAAGAATAAGAAGAAGAAATCTGAGAAGAAGCAGAAGGAGAAAAAGAAGGAAATTAAAAAAGAAGAAGGAGAAGAAGAAGGAGAAGAAGAAGGAGAAGAAAAAGAAGAAGAAGAAAGAGGATAAAAAGAAGGAGAAGTAAGTGAAGAAGAAGATGTAAGAGTAGAAGAAGAAGAAGATGAAGTTGGACAAGGAGAAGAAGAAGAAGAAGAAGAAGAAGAAGAAGAAGAAGAAGATGAAGAAGAAGAAGAAGAAGAAGAAGAAAAAGAAGTAGAAGAAGAAGAAGAAAAAGTTGATGAAGGAGAAGAAGAAGAGGAAGAAGAAGACGAAGACGAAGAAGAAGAAGAAGAAGAAGGAGGACGAGGAGAAGGAGAAGAAGAAGAAGAAAATTGATAATGAAAAGGTGAAGAAGAAGAAGAAGAAGAAAAAGAAGAAGAAGAAGATGATGAAGGAGAAGAAGAAGAAGAAGAAGAAAAACAAGTGAAAAAAGAAGTAGAAGAAAGAAAAAAAAAAGGAGAAGGAGAAAAAGAAGAAGAAGAATTAGGAGAAGAAGAAGAACAAGAATACAAAGAGGGAGGAGAAGAAGGAGAAGTGGAAGAAGAAGGAGAAGAAGGCGAATAAGAAGAAGAAGAAGTAGAAGAAGAAGAAAAGAAAAGAAAAAGAAGAGGAAGAACAAGAAGAAGCAGAAGAAGAAGAAGAAGAAGAAGGCAAATAAGAAGAATAAAGAGGAAAAGAGAAGTGGAAGAAGACAAA
>JAIUJO010002161.1:7500-10000 GCA_023846275.1 Vanilla planifolia
AAGAAAAAGAAGAAGGAGAAGAAGAAATATAAGAAGAAGGAGAAGGAGAAGTAGTAGTAGACAAAGGGAAAGAAGAAGAACATGGTGAAGAGAGGAAGAAAATGTGGAAGAAAAAGAATATGGAGAAGAAGAAGGAGTAGAAACCAGAAAAAAAGAAGGGGAAGGAGGTGAAGAAGAAGAAGTTGAAGAAGAAGAAGATGATGATGAAGAAGAAGTAGAGACGAAGGAGAAGATGATTATGAATAAGATGAAGAAGAAGAATAGGAAGAAGAAGGAGAGAAATAAGAAGAAGAAGAAGTAGAACAAGAAGTAGATGAAGAAGAAGAAGAAGAGGAAGAAGAAGAAAGAAATGAAGAGGAAGGAGAAGAAAAAGAAGGAAAAGAAGAACAAGAAGAAGGAGAAAGAGGAGAAGAAGAAGATGAAGAAGCAGAAGATGTAGAAGAAGAAGGAGAAGAAGAAGAAGAGGAAGAGGAAGGAAGAGAAGAAGGAGAAGACGATGATGATTTAGAGAATATGAAGATGAAGATGTTGAAGAAGATGAAGGGGAAGATAAAGAATAAGATAAAGAGGAAGAAGGAGAGAAAGATGATGGAGAAGAAGTAAGAGAAGAAGGTGAAGAAGATTTAGAAAGAGAAGAAGAAGAAGGAGATAAAGGAGAGGGAGAAGAAGAAGAAGGAAAAGAAGAACAAGAAGTAGAAGAAGAAGATGGAGAAAAAGAAGAAGAAGATGAAGAAGAAGCAAAACATGAAGAAAGAGAAGAAGAATAAGGAGAAGAAGGATATGGAGAAGAAAGAAAAAGAAGGAGGAGAAGAAGAAGAAGAATAAAAAGGAGAAAAAGAAAAAGGAGAAGTAGAAAAGGAGAAAAAAGAATTAGGAGAAGAAGAAGAAGTAGTAGTAGTAGCAGAAGAAGTAGAAGAAGAAGGTGAAGAAGAAGAGGAAGAAGAAGAAAAAGAAGAAGAAAAAGAAGAAGAAGGAGAAGAAGGACGAGGAGTAGTAGAAGAAGAAGAAGAAGTAGGAGAAGGAGAAGAAAAAGAAGAAGAAGAAGATGAAGAATAAGAAGAAGAATAAGAAGAAGAGGAAGAAAAAGAAGCAGAAGAAGAAAAATAAGATAAAGGGGAAGAATAAGAAGAAGAAGAAGAAGAAGAAGAAGAAGAAGGAGGAGGGAAGAAGAAGAAGAAGAAGAAAAAGGAGGAGAAGAAGAACAAGAGGATGAAGAAGGAGAAGGTGAAGAAGGAGAAGCATAAGAAGAAGGAGAGGAAGAAGAAGAAGAAGTAAAGGAAGAAAAAGAAGAAGACCAAAGAGGAGAAGAAGAGGAAGAAGACAAAGAACAAGACTGAGAAGAGGGAGAAGTGCTAGAAGAGGGAGGATGAGAAGAAGAAGAAGACGAAGTAGAATAAGAAGAAGACGAAAAAGAAGACGAAGAAGGAGAACAAGAAGAGCAAGAAGAAGAAGGAGAAGGTTAAGAAGGAGAAGAAGAAGATGAAGAAGACAAAGAAGAAAGAGAAGAAGAAGAACAAGAAGAAGAAGATGAAGAAGAAGAATGAGAAGAGGGAGGAGAAGATCAAGTAGAAGGAGAATAAGAAGAAGAAGAAGGAGAAGAAGAAAAAGATGGAAAAAGCGAGAAGATTAAGAAGATGAGAAGAAAAAGAAAAAGAAGAAAAAGAAGGAGAAGAAGAAGAAGGAGAACAAGAAGAAGGAGAAGAAGAAACAAGGTGAAAATGATGAAGATGAACATGGAGTAGGAGAGAAAGAAGAAGGAGAAGATGAAGAAGAGGAAGAAGATGATGAAGAAGAAGTGGAAGAAGAAGAAGAAGAAGATGAAGAAGAAGAAGATGATGAAGTAGAAGAAGATGAAGAAGAAGGAGAAGAAGAAGAAGAATAAGAGAAAAAGAAGAAGAAGAAGAAGTACAAGAAGAAGAAGTAGAAGAAGAGGAAAAGAGAGAAGGAGAAGAAGAAGAAGAGAAGAGGAAGATGAAGATGGAAAAGGTGTAGAAGAAGGAGTTGGACGAGAAGAGAAGAAGAGAAGAAGAAGAGGTAAAAGGAGAAGGAGAAGAAGAAGAAGAAGAAGAAGAAGAAGAAGAAGAAGAAGAAGAAGAAGAAGAAGAAGAAGAAGAAGAAAGTAGGAGAAGAAGAAGAAGAAGAAAGAGAAGAGGAAGAAGTTCAAGAAGGAGGAGGAGGAGGAGAAGAAGAAGAAGAAGAAGAAGAAAAAGAAGAAAAGGGCGATAAAGAAGGAGAAGAAGAAGAGCAAGGGAAAGAAAGAGAAGGATGAGAAGGAGAAGAAGACGAAGGAAATGAAGAAGAAGTAGAAAAAGGAGAAGGAGAAGATTAACAAGAAGAGAAAGAAGGAGAAGGAGAAGAGGAAGAAGAAGAAGAAGAAGAAGAAAAAGAGGGAAAATAAAAGAAGGAGAAGGAGAAGATGAAGAGCGAGAAGAAGAAATACAAGAAGGAGAAGGAGTTGATGGAGAGGAAGAACAAGAAGAAGTTGAAAAAGTTAAAGAAC